>JAJLWT010000028.1:0-133590 GCA_030570835.1 Suhomyces tibetensis
GAGCAATTGCTGGAGGAACCTTCAATCTCAAAGACAAGATCTTCTTTTGTCTTTGTAATCTTACGTATTCAGGCCATTTGACAAATCTAGACAAGTTTCTCTTTGGTTGAATGGCTTGACCGATACCAAAGTTCTTTGGGGTAGATTCAAACAAAGGATTCTTGGTAGAGGCAGTAGCCTTAGTCTTGTTGGCTAATGGAGCTGGAGCAACTTTCTTGGAAGGCTGTGTCATTGAGTAAGTTAGTTTCAAGTTATCTCTAGGAACTGTCAACGAATCGCTTGAAAACTAATACCCTACAGTATCATAGATACTCAGCCTGTGCACCAAGAAGTGACACACATTCTAGTCATCATTTACAGTGGAAGAAAACTTCCCCCTTTAAAACGATGAAGAATACTTGAACTTGCATCACTCCTTGCGCACAACCTTATCGTCTAGATATGGAGGTATAGCTTGGAGGATGTTGTTCCAGCATTAGGTGTAAAAACATACCATTTTTAATAGATATAGAAAAGAGTATGGAGGGTGTGAAAATTATTGTCCGAAAAATTTTCATTTATATATCCCCATTCCGAAAAGTTCGCACGGTCTTAAATGTACACGTATGACCTAATGGGTGCAAAAAAAAAAAAAAAAAAGCGTAAGGCTAACACAGAGTACATAAGAATATGGGGAGTGGGTGTAAAGCGATAGAAGATGGTAGGTCATCAAAAGTGTCTTCTATCTCTCTTACGTTTCCATCTATTTTTGCTCATCTTTTATTTCTAACTAAAGTTATATTGATGAGTATAAGCTAACACTACCAGCCTTGACATTCTTCAAATAATTCGATTCTTTTGGTTTCATTCTTACTCAATGACTCCATTATGGCCACACGTATATCATCGTTCATTACAGGATGTCCACAAGTAACAAAACCAATAGACCCAGAGGCTTCCTCGATGTCTTTGGACATTATTTCCTTTATATTCGGTCTTCCTGAACGAAATTCAATGAAGTCAAGGTTATCTTTAAGGCTGAAAGTTCTGGATATTACACTAGATTTGTCTTCGTAAATTGACTTTTCACTTGTCGAACGTTCACTTCCAATATTGCCCAGGGTAACATAAATGACTGGCTGTATGGTTGTGTTTTTGAATTTCATCAATTCATCATGGAACCATACCAACGGTCTGAGGTCTCTTATAACCCAGTAAAACTTTATGGTACCATCATTACTCTTTTTGGACAAATCATGAGCTATACTAAATACCCCAGGGACTCCATGACCCCCAGCAAAGAGGACAGCATCATTGAATTTATGGATCGGAATGACATTTGAATAGGGACCCTCGACCATTACTTTATAGTGGCTAGTCTTATTATGACTTTTGAATAGATCTTGGTATAAAGAATGTGTCATACCACCTTTGACCTTCATATAGAAGGTGATTGTGTTTGATGCCACGATGGAATCAACCATGGTGAAAGGATGGGATTGCCAGAAATGGGTAGGTTTCAAGAAATGTATAAATGCATGAGCTCCTGGATGTGGATTCCACCAACTGGGCCTATTGACAGTGACCTTTAATGTTTCATCACCTAAAAGTTGTACAGTAGCATCCTGTACACCAAAAATGGCCAATCTCACCAATCTTACCAACCTATCGAAGCCCCATACAGCAATAGAGGCATAGAAATATTCATTGAAACCTATTAGTTTAGTGTGACGCCAACCTCCAACAATGAACAATATAGCCAAGATGATATGGATTAATAAGAAGACTTCATATCGATGGGTACGGAAATAGCACATGGATTGAAACATCATTAGTCCCAATGCAGTAATAGAAACAGTACCCCAGATTCCGAACGGCAGTTGTATGGTAACAAGGTATGAATTATAAGCTTTCAAAGAGAAAGTTTCAGACACTGCATGGATCAACACAAGAATGAATGCCATCCTTCCTAACCATTTGTGAATAGTAATAAATCTAGAATGTGACCAGCCAGTAAGCCATTGTAAGAAGTTGTTTCTGCCACTAAATAAGATCAAAGCTGGAAAACAATATAAAGCAAGAATGACAGCACGGGATCCAAGTAATGAAGGGAGATTACCTTGTTTGGCGTGTATATTGGTGCCAAGGAAGATAGCTGCCAAAACTACCCAGCCAAGAATGAGTAAAGATTCAAGTCTTAGAGGTAATTTTCCAAGTTCGAAGCTTTTCATAGTAACAGTGGCAGCATGAGTAGTCTTGACTAAAGGTGAAAGGACCAAGAGTTTTCTGAGGTGGTTGGAAATTGGACCATGGCAGGATCTGACTAAGGAAGGAAATAAGAAATAAGACCAATGGATTAATCCTGCTGCCAACATAATTACAAACCAATAGGCTAGCAAACCTATACCAAAGTAGCTGTGGTAATTCAAAGCATTTTGGAATTCCCAGGCTGATTCAAATGAACTTTGAACTTCCTTACGGTTTAGCTTTACCGGACTATTAGGAGAAGCATCTTGAGCAGAAACCAAATATGAGGTTGCATTGTTATAACTCATGGTAATGGTATGACTATTCACGTTGGCAGCTTCGGCTAAAGAATCCAAATACCCACCCAAATGGTCTTGCAAGCAATGGGTCATTGAACCCAAGGCAGGTTGATTGGAAGGGTCATAAATATTAGTGACATTGAGTTTACTAAGTAAAGTTTCACACACTGTGAGAGCTACCTTGTGCTTATGAACGATAGGATTTGAACCAGCGAATACTAAGTTCGAGCATAATAATATTATCAAGAGAGGATGATTCATCGGTGCAGTTTACTTACTTGACTTGAGAGAACAGCTCTCTCTAGGTCTATATATACCTGAGTATACTCATACAAGCAGGGATGATTAGCAAATAACATGGAAGAGAGTTGCATCAGTGTCAGACACAATAGTCGGCGCAAGAAGCTTCAAATAGACTTTGGACCTGGATTTGCTGGCGGCAGAATACATGATTAGACTACAAAAAGTACATATGTATTGTTGAATCTTTGGCGATACAAGAAAATCGGACCAGAATGGACTATATAGAAATTCTTGGAACCGAAGAACGAAGCACCACAGTAATGGATATGAAACATAGTTGGCTATACCAATTAATCATACCAATCAGAGACTCCAATTAGTCATACCAAAGCCATCGAGACAGCTCTAGTCGGAAGTAAAGACAAACATGCACGATAGAATTCGTCATCGTCTACACCGAAACTCTACCACCGGTTACATTATCCAAAGCTGTCGCCGTACAGGTTCAAGATTCTGTTAAGGAAGTTACCTAAGCGAGCTTAAACTCTCCTTGCGGTATCTATTAATCTTTAGTGATCATGTTTCAGCCTCTGGTCACCGGCGATGCCATAAAGACCTTGGCGGATCGGGCTAGTCTGCACAAAACAAGTTGCAAATTATGCTCCTGGGGACTGCGGCTCGATAATTCTCCGATGCAGGCAGTTAGAAATCGATTCCATCTCCGGATAAGAAGCTCATGTCAGCAACTACTAATGGATTACTAAATTGGACTTTTTTTCTTAGAGTGTTTAGTTAACGGTAAGGGCTTCATTCCTTCTTCATTAAGCTTTGTATTTCACTTGGAGTTAACTTTACGTTGTTGTTTAAGGTGAACCACCTGCTCTACTCCATACTTGTGGCTTCTCGATGACCTGCGTGGTGGCTGTCTTTTTGTACAGGGGAACTTGAGATTCCGCCTAAAAACCACCATTGCAGTGCTTGTAGCGTTTTCTATTCTAGCTCCAATATCAGCTACATCTTATAGTTCCCGGGTATCCTTTTAGTCCCCGGATATCGTCCTTTACTATTGCGGTTCGGATGTTTCCTTCGTCTAGGTGTCCACGCGATAGTTTGTCACATGACTAGATTACCCCAAATTCGAATATTCATATGCACCATAATTGAATCTCCAAATTATACATTTCCACAACGATCTTCCAGTATGCCAGATAGAAACGAAGCATTCATAGTGGCAGCATTCGAGCCGTCAGAGGCCAAGCTTTTGGCTGCCTCCCCCACGTCGTCGCTATTGACCGAGTCGCCCATTTTATCCTCGGCTCTTTCCCAGATCTTTCCCTACCTTCTCCTCATTGATTCGTTTTTGGAGGTGATTACGTGGACAAATGAAGATCCGTACCAGAATTTTTTGTTAGTGGTGGTGTACTCATGTATTGTGATGTACTGGGACATTTTGAGCTTGGTGATCCTTCCAATTTTGATTTCGTTGACATTTTCATGTATGGTGTGGTCGATCAGTTCTGTGATATATGATTCGACATTCGATGAAAAGCCGACAATTGACGAAGTGTTGTATACTTTGCATAACATCACTATTCGTATTGAGATGATCTTACGTCCTGCTAGACATATACCGTTCAAGTTTTCCAACTATGTCAAGCTCTTTATTATGGCTTCAGTATTGACCCCGGTGCATTATCTACTTCTCAAGACGATTATGCCGGTGCAGAGGTTTGTGTGGTTATCTGGGTTGTTTGTACTTACCTACCATTCTTCATGGTCGTTCACTATACGTAGATTGTTGTGGAGATCGGTTTATGTGAGGATCTTTGCATTTTATGTTACAGGATTGGATATCAAGTTGAATCGAAACAAGGAGGTGACCAATCAGAAAACAATCTCGAGGATCCAAAGTCAAGAAGGTAGTGAGGCGGATACTGAAACCAGTAGTGTGCCCCTATTGACCGATTTCAAAATATTGAAGAAACAGATTGTTTCTCCTACGCAATTGAAGCAATTGATTATCTTTGAGGTGCTTGAAAATGAGAGAAGATGGTTGGGGTTAGGATGGTCCAATCTTTTGCTTCCCAACGAGAGACATTTTTATAGTTATGATCATTCGTATGCACCAGCCCCTTCTGTGAAGAACAAGGAATTCCCCTTTCCAGTATTTGAGGACGATCTTTACACTTATAGTTGGACGTGGAAGGACGAAGAGTGGAAGTTGGATGAGGAGTTCAATAAAGGTAGATCCAAAGATGGGTGGGTTTATTATGATAATTCATGGGGGACTTGTGGGTATGAAGATGGATTTTCCAAGTACACGAGGTCGAGGAAGTGGGTAAGAAGAGCCACGTTGGTGATTGATAAACAAGACATAGTGTATGATGGGTAGAGAGGAAGGGGAGGTAAAAGAGAAAGTTGTGCCAAAGACTTGTTGAAAAGAGAAGGGAGGAGAAGGAGCAGGTTGCGCTACGGACTTGAAAGGAGGAAGGAGGAGAAAGAACAAGTTGTGCCAAAGACTTTGCTGAAAGGAGGAAGGAGGGTATATAAATTAGGTTATGATAATGAACTAACATAGTTATTCCGAGGACCGGTGAAGGACCTGACGGAGGACTTAGAATGAAATGATAGTGTAGGGAAGGAAAGGACGACTAAGGTAGGGAGAGATGGAAGGCAGGGAGAGGTAGGAAGCAGCGAGAGAAGTGTGATGTTAGGGAGACATAGCTGGAGAACCCAGAGTGGTGGCAAAAGTGACCTGTAAGTAGACAAAGGCAAACAAAGTGCCCAAAGCTAGGGGGAAAAGAGAAGAAAGGAGATAGGGCAATTAACAGCGAGAGGACCACCCGATAGCTACGCAGTAGGGGGGAGGTGGCAGGGAGAAAAGGGGGGCATACAATTTCTAGGCGGCAAATAGTGCACATTTGGATACACCTCTAGCGAAAACCAGTGAGTGTGCTAAGGAGAACCTGAAGAGTAACTCTCCCAACACACTCAAAACACACCAGACACACTTCCGACACATTTCCAACACAAATTGTCTTTTTGTCCATTTCGAGACACTAGGCACATAGGTCGCTATGCAGAGCAGCAGTAGAGGTGGATTGTTGTGGCTGAAGAAGCGTCCACGTTTAGATTGTTCCTCTGAAGTTTCTCTAGTAACTCTCACCAGAAAACTCTCTCTAGAAACTCCCGCCAGAAAAACTCACCAGAAAAATTCACCAGAAAAATTCACCAGAAACCTCGCCAGAAACCTCACCAAAAATCTCGCCAGAAAATCTCTCGCTACGCCTTTTGCCACGCCGCTCCAGCCCCGTCCCTCCTCTTTTGCTCCTTATTTGCACCCATCGCGAAAACTAAAATTTTTCTCCACTTCACCACAATGAGTGCCACATCCACCAAGCAATTCAAAGACATACCCAAGAAGTACATCGATCCTCTTGCGCCCAAGGAGATCGGTGAAGGGAATCGGGTCAACGGGAAAGAATGGAAAATCAAGAAAGACGCCTTCAGAGTGAAAACCATCGGGGTCAAGAAAAACACCTTCGAGCATCGTGAACAGAAGAAATTGGAGGAACAACAGTTCAAGGCCAGAATGAACGACCTCAAGACAGAAAAGGAAGACATCAAGCAGTCCAGAATCGCCGACTTGAAGCGCAGAAGAGAAATCAAGGCCGAAAAGGAAAGACATGCTAAGATAGCTGCCAAGATGAGTGCTAAGAAGGCTGAAAGATTGAGAAAGAGAGAAAAGAGAAACAAGTTGTTGAAAGAACGTTAAGATGGCCATTTACACCTTCATGTTGTGCAGACACCTTCTCCTTGGAAAAACTTTCCCACATAGAGGATGCCTGGAAACCGCAGTTTTGCGGCGTGTTCCGCCGGTTTTTCGAAATTCCAATTGGGCCCATATTCTTGATGGGACTGTTGGACCCATATTAACAATGTACCTCGAAGATGTTCATAGTTAATAGGGTCCTTGTATCGGGCGGTCACTCTGTTGCTCTCGGTTCGCTAGTGCTGGGTTTTTTTAGTAAGGGAGTGTCATCTATGCGATGGCTGGTAACGACACGACCTTCTCTTCCCAGGGTTACCCGGACAAATGCTCGTTAGTATAAATAGACGTCAACCCCCCGTCGCATTTTTAGAGGTTTGAAATTTTCGGCTTTACACACAGGAGTATTATTGATTGTGGGGGCAATAGTGTAAATTATCGATTCATATTTATATAGTAACAGCTATAATAAATATTCATGTTAAATTAGTTTTGCACTTGGGATACATTGATTTGTTTGTCTCAAATATAGACCACCATTCACAGCAAGTAAACAAACATTGCACAGATCTTATTAATAATCATATACCATCACACTCACCATAATGGATTCGTTGAAACTTCCAACCACCGCGGCACAAGCCAAGGCTTTCACAGCACCAAACTCGTTGTTATTTCCTCAGGGAATTGACGGCGAAAAACAACCTATAGACCCACAGAACTCCCAGGAGACGTTTATGAAGAAAGAAGAAACATCCGATGTCATTGAACCAAAACAAGATGAAGACGATGGCGCCACATCTGGAATAGTTCCTACCTTACAAAATATCGTGGCCACCGTCAACTTGGATTGTCGTTTGGATTTGAAAACCATTGCTTTACATGCCAGAAATGCCGAATATAATCCAAAGCGTTTTGCGGCCGTCATTATGAGAATCAGAGAACCAAAAACCACCGCTTTGATTTTCGCTTCTGGTAAGATGGTTGTCACCGGTGCCAAATCCGAAGATGACTCCAAGTTGGCCTCTAGAAAGTATGCCAGAATCATTCAAAAATTGGGATTCAATGCCAAATTTACCGATTTCAAAATCCAAAATATTGTGGGATCTTGTGATGTCAAGTTCCCTATTAGATTAGAAGGGTTAGCATTCTCACATGGTACTTTCTCTTCATATGAACCTGAATTATTCCCAGGGTTAATTTATAGAATGGTTAAACCTAAAATTGTCTTGTTAATCTTCGTTTCTGGAAAGATTGTCTTGACAGGTGCCAAACAAAGAGAAGAGATTTACGCTGCATTTGAGGCCATTTATCCTGTGTTGAGTGAATTCCGTAAATCATGATCATGATGATTATAGATTCTCGCATTATGATGATGATGACAATAACGACGATGATGTAGATGACTGTCGGTTATTTTTGCCTTATTTGTACTTTATTCAGCAAAGGGGGATTGTGTACCATAATTATATTCAAATTTATTTCATTGGGGATTGAGTTTTATACTTTCTATTTTTGTTTTCTTTGGCTTTTACGTCCGGAATTAGTTTTTCCTCCTTTGCTTAATGAATCACCAGGCCAATATCTAGTTATTACAAAATGAATTAATTCGATGAAGGAAGTTGTAGTGAAATGCTGATTGGTTTGTAAGGTGCTTTGAATGTTTGAATGCTCTTTGTATGTTTGAATGCTCTTTGTATGCTGTTCATTCAATTTGTTTGGAAGAAATTTTGAATGTTGCGCTGGTTCACTTTCTTGGGTTTCCTACTGACATATTGTAGCTTTGTAACTTTGGTGGCCTTTGTAGTTTTGATAGGAAGCATCAATTGGTTGGTTGATTGTAACGGTGGGTCTACTGGTGTTGGTGTTGTTTCTGGTAGTTCTTCTGTGAATGATCTCTCCAGCGACGTCTGCGAAATACTGTCTGGGGTGGGTTTATTGTCTATAGTCACTTGTGGAGAGTGTGTGGATTCCGGAGTCTCGCTGTCAAATTCTGTTGTTTCTTTTCTTACTTCTAAAGTGTCTATCGGTGATTCTTCTTTTCTTTCTGCCTTTTTCACTAACTTTCCAAACATCTCCAGTATGTCTCTTGTCTTTGAAAGTTTGTATTGATACTTTGCCTCGAAGGGCAACTTCTTGGGTTTGATTTCTGGCTTTCCAGTGCCCTTTTCTACCTCGAAATCGGTATATACTGGACAGTGGTCGGAGCCCATCACTAAGGGCAATATCCCTGCATCAGAAACACTAGCTAGCATGTCAGGACAGGAGCAGAGGATCAAGTCGATTCGGGAACCAAAATTGGTCTGTCTCGCTCCCGTTAAGGTGTTCCAAACGGTGTAAAGTTTCATCTGGCGTCCTAAGAAGTATCGTGTTGTATCGTAAAGAAACTGGTTGGGATGGCTGAAAAGCTCACGAGAAGCTGAAAGATCATACTTCAACGACGGCACCGTATATCGGTTGAGAAGAGATCTTGCTGGACGTGAAGTTTTGAACGCGAGACATTGTTCGTAGTTTATGGATTCAAAAGAAGAATTATGAAGAGGACGGATTAGCTGACTTTTAATGCCATCGTCTATGGCTTCTGCACTATCGATCAAGTCGACGCAGACGTTGATGTCGCCCATGATGACCACTTTTTTGCCAGATTGGTGGAGTTTCTGGCACCGCTTGAGGAGATGTTCTAGAAAGTCCAAGCGGAACCTTTCGCCTTCTTCGGTGGCGGAAGAATTGGCAGGACAATATAGGGAAAAGATCACCGTATTCGTGGCTAGTTCAAGTACCACACATCGTCCTTCGCTGTCCAAATGTCTGGCGGCTTCCGGTTCAACATCGTCAAGATATCCACCAATGGCGTCACCAGAATCTCGATAACAAACACCATTTGAATCGGTCAAGTGGCCGGTAATTCCTTCTTCGGCCCCGACCACGGACAACGCCCGGACCATATCGGCGCCCTCCGACTCGCTGGGCACTCTTACAAACACCCCAACGCCACTATAGCCCTTTTTGATGGTGGGAAGCGAAATGAACGAGCGGTAGTTTTGGAGGTGGCCGATGTTCTTGACGCCCGAGAGATTTGCCGGCGTGAGCTTGAGTTCCTGGAGAGAGACGATATCGCCCTTGAGGGTGGAAAATACCTGGTTGTAGTCGTTATTGTGGGACGTCCAGGGATGGTAATTGAAGAGGGTTTTGGCGCCATTCACATTGAAGGTGATGTAGCGGAGGGACATGGGGAGGACTTGTGGGGAGCAACACTTGGGATTGGGGGCGGATGCTGCAAGGGGTGGGGAGGGCTAGCTGGTGGCTAGGGAAAGGCTTCGTGTGACCTCGACGTTTGGTGGGTATCGGTTGGAAGTTTCGAATCAGCCGCTGAGTATGGCATAGGTGAGACGAGCATGGAAGATGGTGGGGTGAGACAATTTGGTTTTGGAGAGAAAGAATTTTATTTGGGGGGACAGAATTTGGTTTTGGGGGGACAGAACTATATTTGCGGAGAGAGAATTCGGAGAGCGAAAAAACATTAGTGAGACTGTCAGTCAAAAATGGCCCTGGAATGGTGAAATATCGAAAAGCTTTGGCGAGAGACCGCCTTGAAAGCTTTGGCGTGAGACCGCCTAGAAGTCTAGCACGAAATCAAACCTTAGGGAGAACTCAGCTACAATTCTCACTATCTTCAGGGATACAAGATACCGGCAATTGGCAGCAGACGGAAGACGAAGGAACTCCAAATCGGGCCAGCCGCTACCAAGTCACCTTGTCATACTTTCTGCCCGCCAGTAAATTCAAAACTGACTCCCTTCCTCTGCAACCGTCTTCCCCCCCCGTTGCCCATCCTTCGACTCTCCTTACGCCTCCACGTCGTATCGCAATTTGGCGGATTTTTATTATTTTCTTTATCCCTTCGGTGGTCTGTATGCAGGACACCTGCCTCTGCAAAAAGGGTCCATTCATATGTGTCTAAATGTCGTCCTTTTCTTCCGGCCCAAAGCCACGTAGATCTACTGTCCCTCCTCTACCCGTCCATACTGTCCCCGTTCGATCACTCCCATTGTAGCCCATGCAGATGCCCGCCTTGCCAACCGCCCGATTGTTCCAGGGTCGTGTGGGGACCGCTTACGTAAGCGGCTTTTCCATGACGCGTCTCGAGTTTTCCGTCTGCAGATCCAAAACCTGCCACACACATATCAAAAGTCACACGGCCTGTTTCTTCGTTATCATCAGCAGCTCCCACGAAACCATCGCCAGTGTCCCCCCACCCAGTCTGCCATTCTGCCCCCCACCAATGATTGATACCGACTTGTTCACCAAGAACTCGCCCTTCAAAATCACCCACAATGACTCGGCGTCTAATTACAACTTGCTCAACACAACACCGGAGCTCCTCAAGTTCCAGCTCCAGGAACAGTACCGGAACAAGCTCCAGGAGCTCAAGAACAGCGACGTGCAACCGGCGGCCGAGTTGCACCTTTTGACCAGCCAGTTTTTGGAGGATTCGTTCAACAGCCACCTCCAGGGCAACTTGGACAGCGGAAATGTCACTTTGGTGTCGTTGCCTAGCTTAAGCTCGTCGGTGTCCAACGACGACGGGGACGACGTGGAGATCGACGAGTTTATCCTGCTGACCTCCCACAAGCCCAGCTACCTCAATCTTAAGGTACTTATTGAGAATTCCATCCTTGATACGTCCAAGGTCAACAAGGACTCCATTTTGTCGTTATCTTCGCTTAAGAGCTTGAAGGCGTCCATTGTCGACAAAACGGAACTCCAGCAGTATCTTTTGTCCAAGACCTCCATCTCTCAGCAGTTCATTTCAAGCATTATCTTGCAATCAGGCGACGGCTCCGATTCCGAGTTCATGGACGCGGCCCTCTTGTTGAAGATCCTTAAACTGAATACCTCGCTCCAAGACCAGTTGCTCTTGGTAAACTCCGAGCTCGACGACATGAAAGCCAGCTTGAATAATCATAATTTGGCATGTTTGGTCTTGGGATACGTCGAAGACGTCAAGTTGTCTTCCGCGCATTCAAAGGACCAAAAGTCGGCCTCTAATACCGGTTCGGCCTCGGGGATGACTTCGCCATTTGCTTCCCCTAATAGAGTGGCGTCGAATTCCGTCAGAAAACACGTTTCTTCCGATACAGTCATGAAGTCGTTTGAGTCGCTCTTTTCCCATATAGCGTCGGTGGCAGTCCAAAGAGGCATCTCTTTGCCACCACCTCCTTCCCCCACACAGTCACAGAGTGACATGATACAATCGCGGACTTTATGGGCCCAACGATGTATCGATGCAGTGGTGGGAGCCGGCGCCGGTCCTGCTCTGAATGAAAGGCCAGAAACCCCAGTACTGGAACTCTCGTTTGCCAACAACAACGGCAACTCATCTCCTCTTGCCAAGAGAGACATTTCACTTAATAATGACTCCTCCTTCATCTCCTCTAGTTCTCCATTACGTGGAACCCCTACCGATAGAATTCTCGCCGAATACAAGACTGCATTGAACGACATGAGGTTCTCCCATCAATACTTGACTAAGGAGTACGAAATGTCCCGAGATAGCTCGATGAAGCTTATCCAGGAATACCGCAAGAGAATTTCCGCCTTGGAGAAGGACGCCTTCAAAAATAGAGATACCCCTAGAATATCCTCACCAGAAGACTACGACACTCTTTCGGGAAAAGATAAAGAAATCGGAAAACTCCGCAAGGAATTGAACTTGTTGAAGGTTGATAAGTTGGGAATGAGAAACACCAGTGGATCGCAACTCTATTTGGCCTCGCCAAGAATCAACCAGGTCTCGTTTGAATCCCCCCAATTGGGCCACTCGGTCTCACCTATTACCGGAGAACTGTTGGGACTCCTCAATGAACCACTAGTGACCTCGCCGGGCGAAGAAGACGAAGATACCCACCTGATAACCAGCGGAGCATCATCTACCAGACCGACCTCCATTAACAGTGGAGCACCAAATAACGGAATGAGTAACGGAATATTACGTAAGGAGTTCAAGAAAATCGTCAGTGACATCCAGGACCAATACGAAGTCGATCTCAGCGAAGAGAGAATACGGAGAAGAAACTTACAACAGGAAGTCGACAGGCTAAAGAAATTGGCCGGTCAATAGGTGCGGCAAAAGAGCACCATAAAGGAGAGGTGGCATAGCGAATCCAACTGCCGCCGGCGGCGGCAGGAATAGGAACATCCATCCCTTTGGAGAAATAGATTTTGTTCTTAGTTGTATTATAATTGACATGTTTTAAGTAGCCGTTTGTAGAAAGACCCTAAACGCAGTTGGTCACGTGAGTGGTCCTTCCTGTACATAGTCCTGGTATACGCATCTCCACCATATGATCCAAGACGTGTTTTCTGGTCTCTACTTTTAGTACTGTCGTAGCTTGATGAGTGATCGGTATCAGAACTTGTTCCAAAGTGGATATGAAAGGCAGAGAGACGTAATACCGGAAACCAAAAGGAGTACTGGAAAGGAGGGTGCACAGGCGACAAGGAGACAGGACGTAGTTGTCAGTGAAGAACAGCGACTTGCGTTTCAAGAAGCCAATGGAGCGGTCATTTCGCAGTTTAAAGGCCCAGTGACACGACCAGATACTAGAGGAGATCGATACGAGTATGAAGAGCCTAGCCAGGGCGATTTTCCGGTGGAAATGGGCCAAGTAGAGGTGGATTCTGGATATCAGGCTAGTAACACCCACCTGGCCGTAGGAGACCTCCAGATGGCTGGAATAGACCAGATGGGAGGATATGGGTATTTTGGCCCGCCAGAGCTAGCGAATGGTGGTGCAATGGGACAAATTGGACAGCAAATGGGCGATTTTCAGGGACAATACATGGACGCCACCCAGCAGAACCAGCAGGCTTATGCCAACCACAATGGGTCTTTGGGGGGGCAATTTCAGCAGCAAATGCATTTACAGCCGTCCGCTGGAGCGGAGCCCATGTTCCAGCACCCTGCTGTACCTGTGGGACCGGATCTTATCGTACAGCATCTCCTTCTCACCTCGCGGTACTTCCTCCAGCAGGCCCACGGCGTTGTGCTACAGACTGCCGGCCAATCGGGCACCGACGTCTACTGCAAGATGGTCAGGATGAGTATCAAGGCGCTTTTGATGTTGTGCAAGAAGTACGGGCAGAGTTTGGAACCCCGCATGGAGCTGTATGTCTACTATCGGTTGGCTAGCATCTACTTTAGCGAGACGAGCAATGTGCATCGGGCCGACGATTATGTGGTGAAGTCGATCGCCATAGCGTCGCGGAACGGGCTAGTCGGTCAGTTGTTCATGTCGGAGTTTTTGGCAGCGCAGATCTTGCAGGCGACGAATGTCAATCTTTTGACGAATTACTTGAACGATCGGATTGCCGTGTACGGAAAGCGGGGCTACGGCAGCTATTCTAGTATGTTCCAGTTGCTCAAGGTGGGCAACAGCTTGGATGTGGATCCAGACACCGGTGTCGTTTTGTTGCAGAGTTTATGTCGAGAGCAAGATTTGGGTGCAAAAAACCACCAGGATGCAAAAACCCGGGTTTTATGTCTGTTGTACCAGTGTACGTTGTACTTGTATCGGGGCTCTCCGGTCCACTGTTTGAGCCGATTGGACGAGATAGACGGACAGATTGGAGGCGAGTGGCCGGTGCAGATTCTGGCGATGGCGATGTTGGTCCGGCTTTTGGGCTTAGTGCATACCAACCAGCCGGAAATGGCCAAAGCGCAATTGCTGAAGATTAGTGGGTTTGTGCTGGGCCAGCAGAAGGAAGAATGGAGTCATTGGAACGAAGATGGCTCATTTAGTGTTGATGTTCGTAATGGGGACTGGGAGACCAATTTTTCGTATAGAGTTTCGTGGTTGAGTTCCGACGAGTTTGTGATCATGTTTTACTATATTACCGGAGTCAGTCTTGTGGGGAACGGCAAGAAGAAGGCCAAAAAGGTGTTTGAAAAGTGTTTAATGATCATAGATAAGCAATTGAAGGAATTGTCGGGGACAGAAAAGTGTCGGGGACGGTGCTTTTCGAGGACCAAATTGGATCAGACTATTTTCAAGCTTCAATTTATAAAATATAATATCCATTATTATCAGACATGGATTGGGTTTTTGTCTGAAGAATACCGAGATATCAACTATTTGAATGAATTCATGAGTGGGTATAACGAAGGCCGGTTCCGGGATGATCAGTATGGGCTCTTGGTGGTGAAGGTATATTATTTGTTTGGAATATATTATCATTATAGAGGCGACTTACAGGCGTCAAAATATTATTATTTGAAAGTAAGAAATCAGACTGAGAAAAGGCTGAAAAATAAGGTTGCAAAATCAGACAAAAAAAACAGTGATAGTTTCGGATCCAAATTATTGATTGGTTTCGATGGCCTTCAGGCACAGGGGGAGTTCAATGAGTTGTACGTCTATGCGACGATTCATTTGATGATTTTGACCGAGTATGAATTGAAGCAAATCTCGCAAAAGTCCATCGACAAATCCAATGATTCCATAGCGGAGTCTATGAAGATCAGGTCGGTATTGTATCATGATTTGATCGAGGCATTCACTCCCAAGGTGACGTCCAACAGTTTCACGTTGAATTTCACCAGCTCCAGCGACTTGTTGAAGGTAACATATACGATTTTGATGCAGATTATCAATGGAGCTAATGGGGAAGTCAATGGGGGAATCGGGGAGTCAATGGGGTCAGTGGTCGAGAGTTTCAGTTCGTTCCCGTTTCTAATGAAGCTCGTCAACTACCTTCTACTTGTCGGCAGTGAAAACGTCGAGGTCAAGCATCGGTATTTGGAAAAATGTACCAAGATGATCACCACCACTGGAGGAGACAATGATCGTATAATCAGTATATTTGTGTTGAAGAAGTTGGTGCTAGAGTTCCGGGAAAAGGGAGAGAATGACAAGGCCAACATGGCGGAGTTGCAGTTGGAGTACTTCTACAACTTGGTGGGGGAAAAGTTCCGGTTTTTGGAGAAGAATGTGCCAGCCTGAAGGAGAGAAGCAGAGATGGAAAGAGAAAGGGGAAGAACTCCACGAGTGTTTAGAGGAAGAATTAATAGATAAAATAGACAAAATTAGACAAAGGTTATACCGTTCGAGAGACGGAGGTGTCTGTCGGGAGGCAGCTGTAGTTCCTAGGGAACTTCGGCAGCGACTAAAGACTGTTGTACTTCATTTAACCACCCATTGGTGGTCTGCGGCACTGTGTTTCTCGTCTAGCGCTCCTACGGCTGTTTGATACGTATTACATGCATTCACTATTGACTATCACTATCACTAACACCTGCTGGTTGTTTCTTACTTCTTACTCTTCTTGGACTTCTTTTCTTCCTTGTCACCGTCGTCGGACTTTCTCTTCTTGTCCTTCTTTTCCTTCTTTTCCTTCTTGTCCTTCTTGTCCTTCTTGTCCTTCTTTTCCTTCTTTTCGTCGACGTCTTCAACTTCTTCGATCAACGCCTTCTTGGGGAGTTGGACTTCTGGGGCAACCAACTTGGATTCAGGCACGGCTGGGGCTGGGGTTTCGTCGTGGTCCTTGTAGTCCTTCTTCCAGGAATCTGGGGTTTCTTCGTTGACTCTTCCGAACTTGTCCAACTTACCGTCGGCCTTCAACTGCTTCTTCTTTTGGGCAACAGGGCCGAGTCCCCATCTTCTAGGATAGGTGTCACGTTCCATGATACATCTCTTGACCTTGGCAACAATACCATGGTCACAGCCCTGCAAGTCGACGGTGGTCATCTGGGCAATACCAATGGCAATGGCTTCTCCCTTGGTGGTCATCAACACGACCTCGTCGTACAACTCGATGCCCTCTTCGTAACGCAACAACCCAGGAATCATCAACTTGGCCCCGTAACACACCGAGTTGACGGCCGAGTCCTTGACAACGACTCTCTTGTAGCCCACCAACAACGATTCCAAAGGCTGGATGATCTTTCTCAAGTACAGCTCGTCACGGGTGTTGTCGTAGACGTACTGGGCGTCCAACACATCGTGCAACGACACCAAGTTGTCGTTTTCACCCATGGCACCCGATCTGACACGACGCAACTCTTGCATGTGTCCACCGACTCCCAAGAGCATCCCCAAATGGACACACAAGGTTCTCATGTAGGTACCGGCTTCACAGGAGGCCCAGAAGACCCCTAATCCACGCTTGTTGTCGAACTCGATCAACTTGGAGTCGTAGATGGTACGGACTCTCAACTGTCTCTTGACGGCGGAAATCAACGGAGGTCTTTGGAAAAGGGCCCCGGTCAAGTTCTCGAGCGAACGGCCCAACTCCTTGGCCTCGGCAAGCTCCTCGTGCAAACGCACGATACACACGTACTCCTTCCCGGCTCCCTGTTGCGACTTGACCAATCTGGTGGCTCTGTCGACACACACAATCAAACATCCGGTGACCTTGGGGTCCAACGTACCCGAGTGTCCGGTTTTTTCAACACGCAAGATCCTCTTGATCCAGGCGACCACCTCGTGCGACGAAGGGTTGGATGGCTTGTCCAAGTTGATCACCCCTGACGACACGTACGACTTGAGGTCTCTCTTCAACGGCGACGATCCGGCGGGAATCGGCGTGTAGTGGCCGCTTCTGACCAACAACTTGTCGAAGTTCTTCAACAACAATGGCCACTCGGAGGTGTCATTGGAAGGGGCTACCGCTTCGGGCTTGATAACGTATTCTTCAGACATGGTGGGAAGAATGGTTGGGGGAAGTGAAAATTTGTGCGGGATGAGCTTTTTCAGGTGGCCTCGCAGCGTGCGAAGAGCTTGTCTGTAGGATGTGACAGGCAGCGCAGACATGCACACAGGCAGCCAAAACAGTGCTCAGCGGGCGCCGGTGGCCAGTCGCCGGTTTGCTGGGGTTGTAGCGGAGGAGTTGGCGGTTCGAACGCAGTTGGTTTCGTTGCCGGCGCTGGTCTGTGGCGGTTTCTGTGGCCATGGGGGTGTGTCGGGGTGCTGGGCGGCGGTTTTGGCGCTATCTTTGCTGCTGTTGCTCGGACTCTCTCGTAACCTCTTCCGTTGCTTTCCTGGTGTCCATCTCTACCGTAGGCGCCTTTTCCCCCATCGCTGGGCCGTCTCTGGAACCGTAGGGCGGCACAGGTAGCTGGAGTCCAAAGACCCTGACCGCAGCCACCACTATTCCTACGCAACATCTACCTCCTCTACCTACCCTATATACCACCCCGCCTGCTGCCTCCGCTACTCCTCCCGCCTGCTCCCTCCGCTACTCTTCCCGCCTGCTCCCTCCGTTTCTACATCGCCGCCCCCACTGCAATGGCCATCGCCGTCCATGGCATCTCATCTCGGGATCAAATAATATTTGTATTTTCCATACTCGGTCTGGCCATTAATTATTTGTCTGATATTATCACCACTATTTTTTCTACTATTTTTTTTACTATTTTTCTTACACTATTTTTCGACATTTTCTACATTTTGTATTTTTTATGTTTTTTTTGTCTGATATTCAAAATTTTGCAATCTTTATTACTTTTTCATCCTTATCACTTGTACCTTCTGTCTCTTTCCTCCTCCTCTAACCCCCCTCTAACCCTCCTCCATCACCCTCACTATCGCCCCCTTCGTCATCTCCATCCAGAACAACTCCCGGCCCAAGTTCCTCACGCTCTTGACACTCACGTCCATCGTCTCGTCGTTGATAAGCTCGGGCTGCCCGTGCAACGTGCCGCCAATGAGCCCAATGGTATCCTTGATCGCCTTGATCTCGACCGTCACCTCGTACAACTGGCGTACGAGGGCCAGGTCGGGAATAATCAACTCGTCGAGCGCAATCGGAAGTCCTTCCTTGATGAACACCCGGTCGTGTTGGCCGGCGTTCTGCTCATCCAACCGCGTCAAGCTTTGGTTGAGCTGCGTGATCGCCTTCACCTGCTGCTGGAGGTACGACTCGTGGGCGTCGAGATTGGCACTGTTGGCCTCGGCCTGTCGCTGGTGGTGTGTCAATTGCTTATGTAATTCTGAGACCTTCTCCCCTTGTTCGTTCACCTCCCCAACAACAGAGTTGATCCCACGGATGTGTTGCACTCCGGTAGTTCCCTCTAACACCCTCTCGGCTTGTTCGTTGAGCTGCTGCACCATCTGGCCTGGAAGTGCCGTTTTCTCCACCTGTGACGGAGAATCTATAATATTCGGTTCGTCTCTCGTACGACCTCCAGTGACAGCTTGGGTGCTTGATTGAGTGCTTGAACGTATGACAGGAGAAGTCATGCCGGCCATGGAAACATGACCATGTGGTTGTGATTGGCGTGGCTGGTCTGAAAGCGGAGATATTTGGGTTTGTACATTTTTGTCATTCGGTACTTGATTGGCACCCACTGCACCCACAGGACGATGAGAGCGGAGAGGCTCATTCCGGGAGCTAGAGTAGCCAGGAGGACTAGGGCCAGGAGGACTAGGGCCAGGAGGGCTAGTATAGCCTGGGGTTTGTTGTGGGCGAATTTGGGATTCATTTGTAGAATAGGGACCCGGGCCTGTAGGTTGCCTAATTGGGGCGCTGGAATTCCATTCGGAACCTCCCTGGATAGATCTTCCTTCATGACCAGCTTGGGAAGCATTTACAGGAGCATTGGACCCGCTTCCGGGCAAGGGGAGCGGCGCCTGGTACCTTAAGGGGATGTCGTCATTTTCCTTTCTGGGCAACTGAGGAGCCACTGGAACGGGTTCAATCGGCACCTTGGCGGGTCTAGGAGGTACAACCGCTCCAGGGATATCCAATGGAGCTTCCCGCTGCTCGATAGGAGCAATTTTGGCCAAACAATCGGCGATCACGTCCACCAAGCCAACCAAGTCGAAAACGGTATCACCGGTAGCCACACTATTTTGGCGATGCCAGGCGGCCAAGTAGGGATGGTAGAAACGACCCTGGGAGTCGACATGGTTGCCTGGCCGGAGCAGCCACCCGGCGGCGGTGTCGGGGACGATGTAGATCATGGGGATGCCGGAGTCGGGCGTGTTGGCGCCTGGATCGGCGTAGGGGTAGCTATGGGGAAGCCAAATCTCCACGGGCACACTGACGCCGCCAGCAGCGGCCACCTGCCCGTACAAATTGAGCAAGAGTGACGTGTGGCCCGTAGCCGCCGTGTACACCGCTGTCCGGATCCGGAACCGCAAGTTGCGCTTCAAATGCGCCTGGAGAAACCGGTACACGTGGGTGTACGTCACCTGCTTGTGGACATA
Organism: Suhomyces tibetensis; assembly: GCA_030570835.1. Taxonomy (NCBI): domain Eukaryota; kingdom Fungi; phylum Ascomycota; class Pichiomycetes; order Serinales; family Debaryomycetaceae; genus Suhomyces; species Suhomyces tibetensis. The sequence goes on from JAJLWT010000028.1 coordinate 19,746, forward strand.
CAGCGGCTGGATAACGTTGTAGAGCCAGTTGGCGATTTGGTCGGGTAGAGACGTCATGGAACTGGTTGGTTGATATCGGCATCCCGATCGGGCAGCGTTGATGTATCGCGGGAGGTGTCGGGTTGTTAGTAAGCAGGCGTCACGACCTCGCGGCTTATCAGTCGTGCCCCCACCAACCACTCACGACCACCTCAAACATTGAGCCACCCGTCGATACTCCTATCACTAGACAATCATGAGTGGGTACGTATACCGAACAAATCATGGAGCAGCTAGATGGAGCCTGGTGTGTCGCTAGAATACAGGCACGTTCGCTTTTCCCCCGTCCAAAAAGCGACGTTCTACGATAAATGGACGGCAGGTATGTCACCAGACCGACAATGAACACCATGCCACAATTCGAGCCCAATTAGTCTTCGACAAGTCCCATACTTCACCAGAGATATCGCCGCCGCCGGGAAATTACCACCAGCGTAATTGTGGCCCAATTTCGTCCATTATAGCCCGGCCTATGGCCTTCGCTAGGCCAGACCACACATTTGACCCTACCTACTTCTCCAGTGGGCCGTTTCGGCCCAAACTAACCTCTCCCCTTCCTACTAACCCACAGTTACGTTGTGTTAGTTGTGTTTGTTTTCACAGCTCTTTTGTCCACGTTGGCATGGATTTTTGCTCCCAAGACGAACCGCACGGTCTGGAGATCGTCCATCATCTTGTGCTTGGCCATGTGCTACTTGATGTGGGCCATCACGTACTTGGCACAGCTCCATCCATTGGAAGCCCCCAGAAGATCCGACTTAAGACCAGAACATAAGGATTAGTGCTGTAGTGCCATGTCGGGCCTTGGTTGAAGCATGCCCTAATCGGGAGTGCACGTCCGGGTAACCCGCCTACTCCATCATGCAGGCTGCGCATATATAAATGGCCACTTGCCGCCCAAATTGGAAAATTTGTGGTTCTACAATTACAATATTCATCATCAATATACGATTTAACTACTGTGTTGTGTGCATATGCCAATGTGGCATGTGCTTGTAGGACATATACCAAACACTCCTGTTTCTGCCTCACGCTTCGTCCAAATGGAGCAATGGGTCTACTTATGGAGGAAAGCAAGCCTTCGAACGGCACGTGACAACTTGATACTTCGTCCGTCGCTGTTGGGAGGATCGTGTGGGGGTGTCGATATGCTGGCTGGAGAGTTTCAGGCGGTGTGGCGGTCCCACTATATTTGTAGAGAAACGTTAGCGAGCAATAGTGTAGAGGATGGGGGGAGCGACCAAGCGTAGTGGTCACGCGGGAGTTCGTGTTTTGCCCAGGGCATGAGTGATTGCAATTTTCAATTTTCAATTTGCAATTTGGGTGGTGTTAATTTTGCATGAGTAAATTTGCTGAGCGATAACTTTTCAGCGACGATATATATTGCAGATTTTGATGCATGCGATGAAGAGAATGTTGAGATGGGCGATGGCGATGGGCGATGGCGATGGGCGATGGGCAATGCGCTTAGTAATTGACGATGAAGAGAATTATTGTAGGGAGGAAAGCACAGAAAAGAGTTGCGCAGAGTCATGAGTTGAAGTTTTGAGAGATGAATTTGCATACTTTTTGGCATTAAGACAGGTGACATTACGTAGCAGGGCCCGCCACAATGTGGCGGGATGCCTGAAATATGCATGTGGTGGGGAGCCTATGTTTGAGAAAATAGAAATTTCGAATAATTGCGAACTTTCTTCGATTCTTTTACAGTTTGTACGCAGACTTATGATGCAATTATACAGGTTCAATCTAATGATAATCGTTGGCTACGTAAACCCGAGGTATCTTACCTATTTGGGAACGCCCGCAGCCTAATACGTGCACCCTGTGAACTCCGTCGGCCAGTCGCACCTTTCCCCTTCCGGTCATCACACCGGACGATAGTTAGCTGTGGAGATTGCTTCGCATCACGGCGAGTCACGTGAGGTCTTCGTAGTATCATTTATTGATGGGATAGCTATTTTATTAAAGCATCACCCTTCCTTCAGTTTTCAAAACCCACTGTTGTACTTCCTTGTCCCAAATCCAAAAAAAAAAAACATCACAATGTTTGGACGGTCGGATGTAAAAGATGCGTCGCTAGAAGACGACCATAAGACTGACTCGGTCAGCTCGCTCGATGACTCCTCCAGCGAAGATAGCCAGACCCACTTGAGAAGAGAACTTAAAGACAGGCACATTTCGCTTATCGCGTTAGCCGGGATCATTGGACCGGGGATTTTAGTTGGTGCGTCGCTTGCGCTAGCCAACGGTCCTGCCAGTTTGATCATCGGCTTCGGTATCATCGGGCTCATTGCTTTTTCCATGATGCAATCGTTGGGAGAATTAGCTACCATTTATCCAACAGGAGGAACGTTTTCCACCTTGGGAAACAAATTTGTAGACCGTGCATATGGGGGCGCCGTTGGCTGGAATTATGTCATCATCTGGATAGCGGTCTTGGCCAACGAGTACAATATTACCGCCTCCATCATGCAATTCTGGGGACCTCAGGTTCCTTTATATGGCTATGTATTGATATTTTGGGCCGCTTTTCTTGGTTTCCAGTTCCTTGGAGTTGGGGCGTTCGGAGAGGCCGAATTTTGGTTGGCGCTCTTCAAGATCGTGGGGATTGTTGCATTCTACATATTTTCCATCATTTACGTCCTGGGAGGTATTAGTGGAACTAAAGCATTTGGATTCGAGTATTGGAACAATCCTGGTGCGTTCTATAAAGGTTTCAAAGGTGTGGCAAGTACGTTTGTATTTGCCTCGACCTTCTATAGTGGGACCGAGATTGTGGCGGTGACTGCTGCAGAAACTGCAAATCCTGCCAGAGCTATTCCTAGGGCCATCAAGCAGACATTTTGGAGAATCTTGGTGATCTACATGGGTATTGCTGTGACCTATGGGATGACTGTGCCGTACAACGATCCTGCTTTGTCCAAGGGTAACAAGACTTTGAAGTCTCCTATGACCATCGCCATCAGTAGAGCCGGCTGGGACGGCGGTGCCCATCTTATCAATGCGTTTATTTTGATCACCTGTATCTCGGCTATAAACAGTTCAATCTATATTGGGTCGCGGACAATAGTTAACCTTGCCAACGAGGGTTCAGCCCCCAAGTTCTTGAAACGGGTCAACAAACAGGGAGTGCCTTATATGGCTGTTATTCTTATGAACTTGTTCGGACTTTTGTCATTGATGAACATCGACACAGGTGCTGCCAATGCATATGGATACATTGTTAATCTTTCAGGGGTGGCTGTTTTCATTGTCTGGGGAAATGTCTGTTTCTATCATCTCCGGTTTAGAAAGGCTTGGAAATTGCAAGGCCGCTCTCTTGACGACATTCCTTACAAGGGACTCTGGTATCCTTATCTTCCAATAGCCGGAATAATATTGAACATTTTCTTGGGGTTGATCCAAGGTTGGTCATATTTTAAACCCTTTGATGCTGGTAATTGGGTTGATTCATATGTTTTGATACCATTTTTCGGGATACTATTTTTGTTTTTCAAATTGGTTAACAAAACCAAATGGGTCAATTTGCTGGAAGTCGATTTGGATGAAGGTAGAAGAAAGGACAGACAAGCACCGGCTCAGAAGGGAAAGTTGAATTTCTTCTAGATGCTGGGCCTATTCGGAATACCGTATATACAATTTTAGAAAAAAAAGAAAAAGATAAAAATAAATATCAATTGAGAGTATTCCGAATTTCTATAGTTGGGCCTTATCTGGTAAAGCAGTTTCTGTTTAGGAACTTTGGCCAGGTATTCACTAGTCAGACCTTCTATAGAAAGTAATTCTATAACTAGAGGTACTTTGTGTTAATTGCAGCTGAAAAGTGTCCGATCCAGTTGTACAGTTGAGGTCGAATATAAGGCACTTTGGGACAATGCGTGTCTGAAAAAAACGCCCTTGCAAATAATATATAGTAATAGTAATATTGATACCCAATTGGGAAATGTTTTTCCGTTTTGATTTCCAGCTGCAATTATTCCTCATTCACATTTGAGGGGAATTCCGTATCTACGGCTTTTTGTGGGGAGAATTTGGTTAGTTGCAAAGACGAATGTGGACCCAACGCATTAATTATAATCAACCATCTTTCCAAAGCTTATCAGGAAGATAGTAGACCCAAGAATTAATAATCCGGGCCCCAAACATTGACCAAGTGGCTACTTTCGGTTTCCCCTGCTATTAGCAAAACCCCTGAATCCTTTTTACGTACCTAGATTCTTCTCACGCACGTACAACTCGTGCATTTGGCCCAGATTGTTTATTTTATGCTTCTTTGGAGGCATTGTATTTCTCATTAGTCTAGACATACTTTGTTTGAGATGCGGTTCGGGAAGGTAGCAGGCGGAGAAACGACTTTCGTAGTTAAATAATATCCACAGTTATTGAAAGAAACAGTTTCGTAAATAGCACTGGTTTTTTCTTACAAAACCAGGAAATGTTTCAGAGGAGCATTTTTGTCGACACGGCGGTTCAAAATTAAGGTTGACAAGTAGATGTGTTGATATTTTACAGTCTTACGCGCGGCAGATCTAACGGTAGCGGCGGTACCATGGGTAATCGTTTGAAAATATGTTGGTAAATGTCTCGGAAAAGTACAATTTTGGAAAGGATCTCAGACCAAAAGAAAACAACAAGAAATGAAATTGTTTAAGGAATAAGGTTTAATAAATTAAAGTTTCGAATTGGACCTAGAATAAATAAAAGACCCCAATTATATTATAGTCGGAACAAACGGGAGAAGTCCTACCATTTGGAATCGTTATTCGCTATGGAGGCCAAGTGTGCACTTTAAACCTTCCTTGACCATATACTTCATATTCTCTCTCCCCCTCCCCCCCCATCTCGTTTCCCCCCCTCCCCCCTCGTTTTCCCCCCTCCCCATACTCTAACGTCTCCACAATACCCCTAAGTTGACATTTTTTGTCTGACAAATTATAATCTATGTGCAGGGCAATTACACTTATCTTTCATCAAAGCGTGTTCGGTGACGTCGAAAGGTGCATAGATGACTGTCTTGGTTTTATTGCACAAAATTGCAGACCCCCCCACCACACAGGGCACATATTGTAATTCAAATGTACCTGCACAGGTTAGGAGCTGGATCGGATTTTTTATGCATACACTAATCAAAAGTTGCAGAATCATACGGTCAGCCCGCTCTTTGTTGTTTAGAAAGTAGGTAAAAATGACAGGAACTAACCAACAATAACGTTTCAAAAAACAATACCTATAGACAACCTAGGAAATGGTAGCCAACGTCTCTTTTTATTCCCCACCCTGCTTGAATCAATAAAAACCATTAGATGTATCAAAAGTAAAGAATACCCAAAAATAACAACTGATTATTTTTTCATGGTTGCATGACCCTCTAACTGCCTGTTTTCACTCACATAGCTGCAGGTTTCCTCTTTGTGGTGGCAGGGATTGTAGGCGGGAACCGGATATATATCTGGAGAACTATCCTATATTCCGAAATGTTTCTGAAAACTACAACCATGTACCTGTCAGATTCCACCCATCAAAACCCTGTTCAAAGTGCTTCCCCAACGGTAGCAATGGCAGGTTCTACAATGGCGGCCCATCTGCCCTCCCTGCTGGCCGCAAACGCTAGCTTCATGGCTGCCAACGCCAGTCTTTACCAATTACAGCTGCTTCCCTACGACGTAGCATACCCCCAAAGCGTCTACACGAGCCACACCGATCTTCATCAGTATCCGGAGTTTGCCATCGAGACATTCCACATGGCGGAGCCCCATTCCGCCAGAGATAGCCAGCTGCTCCAGCTGTCGACCAGATTACAACCCTACACCTTTATTGACAATCAGCCCTATACCTTTAATGACCATCCAAACGTATACCAAGACCAGTCTGCCTTGGCAGATATTCCTGCAAGCAAGGAGCCTTCCTTCAAGGATAACATCAACCTCCAGATGAAGTTTGGAGGGGCGGTTAATTTCTACGGCCAAAGTGGAACTAGCGCCACTGACCAGTATAAAAGACTCAATATAACACCTGTGGTAGTGACCACTCCCGGTATCAACAAGACACTAGAGCAACAGGTGGCATACGGTCCGCCAATGCCTTCTGCACCCACCCCACCGTCGTCGCCGTTATCTGCTGCTTTCTTCAACCAGTTTACAACGTCTGAGTCCCAAATGGTCTCTGGAGACCGAGAAGCTTACCATGACGGGTTCTTCAACTACAATGCCAATAATGATGCTCTTACCATGGACGAGATCCATATGAATCATGGAAGCGGGTCTTCTGGCGATCTCAACAGTCCGGAACTGTATGAGGCTGAACGTTACCTTGCAGAGCAGGTGAAACAACAACAACTCATAATACAACATGAACTCCAGGAGCAAAGAAGAGCACAACTTGAAAGAGAACAGAATCAGTATCTACAAGAGCAACATGCGTACAATAATGGTCAGGTAATTGACAAGAAAAAGCGCCGCAAGAGAAAGAATAACTATTCTAACACCTACCCTTCCCCAAACGTCCCCAGCGTCAAAGATGCAATTGACTTGGCAGTCAAATCGTTCAGCTCGACTATAACTCCTGTGATCTCCATGCCAATGTCACCCACGTCATGTACGTCTTCCATTTCTTCTGCAAGCTCATCAAGCTTCCTTTCTAGTATTACAAACCAGACTATAGAGACAAAATCGGAAGCAGCAAAGAACAAAAAGCCAGAAACATCGTCGTTGACCGACCGTCTCTTGCTGAGATTTAACCCGGACCTGATCCATCACATCAAGATGGACGACACAGAGTCGCAATGTACCCATTGTAAGACGACGTTCAAAGACTACCTTGAATTGGCCATTCATTACGACGAGCACATGCTCGTCCGGATGAGTCCTCGCAATTTCATGTGTCCCGTCAAAGAGTGTCCCATGTGTGTAATAGGATTCAGTAAGAGGAAAAGCTTGAAACATCATGTGGTGGCCCATCATTTCACCAAAGGATATGTAAGAGGAGAGTTTCGCAAGTATACGCAGGAACTAAATTCGGTCATCTATCTTTGTGAGCATCTCGATTGCGGCAAGGCGTTCTATCGGAAGGATAGTCTTTCACGCCACTTAAAATTGGTCCACTCTAATGAAAAGAGTCAGTTCAATACCAAGAGAAGGAAGAGATTAGGTATTGGGAAACGGCTGCTATAGTCGGTTCCGTAGTAGGTTTTTCAGATTGGTTTATGTTTAGGATTAATACATATTGGGATTTAGCCAAGAATTATACAAGAATCGGTAAGAGTAAATAATATTTTTAGTGCCGTCCAAGACAGAAAATATCGTGATTACAATAATAATACCCACTAAGATGGAGGTTATTAGCAAAAAATAAAGAAACAAACAAATAAAATATTAGCTATAAATTAACTGCACCGCCTATTAAGTAATTGTTCTTCTTAATATGATTATAGTCTCAAAGGTGCTTGCCATGGTCAGAAAATATCCCAGCTTGCTGATTTAGAATAATTGAAATAATTGAAATAATTGGAACAATTTGTCTGATTATGCGTATCGAGGGAGGGGAGACGCGAAGGCAAAAATGAGGGTAACGACCACAATTCCGAATTAGTTCCCATAAAAGATGCCAGCATGATTAATTCAGATTTTCACGACTATTCGTAATTGTTTGTTTCCAGACTTTGGGTCGAAACCTCACTACTTCTTGTTGGCACAAACCTTATTCTGTTGATAATGATGTAATTAGCATGTTGTTTTCTGTAAACTAATGCCCTCAACTCACACATCAGTGCTCACCGCCTTATTTAATCAATTGGGGGCATATGCAGTTTGATAACAATCGGAATAGATTGCTGTACCACATGGAGTTCCGTCATTCGTATCATCCATTCCAACTGGTCGAATCCTGATATTGCTATTTTAAAATCAGCACCTATAAATATCATATGAATTAAATTTCAAGGATTTCATAATTATAGTTTGCGACGTGTTTGGTCTGTATCTATAGGTACATACAATATTTAGTTGTACGTTATATTTACGACTCGAGGTGAGCTCCCTGCACGAAAATACAACAAGGTGACAACGATAAAATGCACCCGCACCAAGACCCATGGTCTAGATATATTTTGCGAAGCACTGGTCGCTTAAAACTGCTCGATGTCTACTAGAGAAAGATTTACCGTATATTTTCACTAGTGAACGGGTTTTGAATTTAGTTTTATCTAATGGTAGTCTAAAATAGAATTATCAGCAATGATCCAAATTTTGGCACATGGATTTATTGTCATCTTCTCAATCTTGACTGTTAAGAACCTTAAGAAATTTTCATGCTTTCCAAGGGTTTTTGAAGAATTATTTTGTATTCTATTGTCCTTTCTATTACATAAGGAGTAAAATAGTTTCGGGTGTACCCCCCCTATATATAATATAATTCCGGGCTATTCGAGGGTGTAATTAGCTTTGCCCTTTGTCTTGGAATATAATAACTCGAATACTTGCTTATGGTCTGATGTTTTAGATTGACTTACGGGATTTTATTCCAGGTGTTAATGTCGGATCGGTGTTCCGGAAAAAATATGCCGTAATGAAAATTGCCGTAAAGAAAATAGCAGGTAAGCAAAATGCACAAAAAGAAATTGCGGAAGAGAAATCGGCAAAAAGGAAGATTGACCATCTTCTAGAGTCTAAGCCCAGCAGTTTTGGTACGAACAAGCTATCCACTGAGGTTCGATAAGGATGGTATCAGCTCGTCAGTCAGCCCTGAAAAGTTTTGATCATGTGATATTCCTCGTTGTAATTACCTCAAGATGATAGTAGCCCTGTCAGATTTGCTCTTGCCGTTCCTTACATTAATCCAGAAGCAGACCCCGCGCCTTTAACAAGCATCAAAACCCGACCCTTGCTGTTACCCAACCAAAATAGATTCGTTGGGATGTAAAGTTTTAATTTTGGTAACTTTTCCCGAGGCATAAGTTTCTATTTTAATCGTAAAATGCAAGAATGATGTCGCGAACCAGGTCGTGAACCATGTCACAAAACGGATTTTGTCTTACCAATCAATAGTCATATCATAGGGATTCTCAATGTACGTTACGGTACTAACATTTCCTGGGTGCGAAATTAACAACTGTGGCTGCGAAATTAACTGCTGGGGAAGCCACGGTTAGCTTATCACTGATTCCCCCGATCGTGATAGGTTTAGCTGTGGTTTTAATTACAATCTTCATCTTTTATCCTTTTTCTTCCCAAAATGACGGTAGACACAAGAGCCCCCAAACCATGGATCCCTCCCCAAGAAACTAAAGAATCCCTTGATTGGGCAGACCTCACCTTGCTAGATTTAAGCAAGTTCGATCTTCCTGGGGGCAAAGAGGAGCTAGCCAATGAACTCAAAGAGGCAAGCAAATCAGAAGGGTTCTGGGCAGTTATCAATAGTGGGATTTCTAGAGAAGAAATCTATGAAATCTTCGCTTTCGGCAAACACTTCTTCGAAGATTTTTCCCTCGAGGAAAAGAAAGCGGTACAAGTAGGTTTTGATAAAGGTAACTATTTCGGATACAAAACCATCGCCAACAAGAACTGGTTTGGTACAGATGTTAAAGAAAACTCGGAATCTTTCAACATCGCCAAATTCACTTCCTCAGATCATTTCAAAGAATTTCACCAAAATAACTTCGTACAGGCACATAAAAAGAGATTAGAACAAATCTCCCGTAAAGCCTTTTCAATTGCCGAAAAGCTTTTGACCTTGTTTGCCATCATTTTAGAACTAGACGAAGACTATTTTGTTTCCAGACATCTCTATGATGATCCTAGTGATGATACTGTTCGATTCATCAAATATCACCCCAGAAGTGAAAAAGATGATGCCAAAGTAGAAAATATTTGGGCCAGAGGTCATACTGATTTTGGAACATTAACCTTATTATTTAATCAAGTTGTAGCAGGTCTTCAGATTAAGGTTTCTGATGGACTGTGGAAATATGTTCGTCCAGTACCTGATGGTATCATTTGCAATGTTGGAGATACACTCAACTTCTGGTCCGGGGGGTATTTCAAAACCACTGTCCATAGAGTTGTCAGGCCTCCAAAGGACCAGATCGACGCTCCTCGGATTGGAACCTTTTATTTTGTACGCCCCGGAGATAATGCCCAGATCGAAGTTGCACCATCTCCTTTGTTGAAGCGTCTTGGACTCTACCGCAAAACTGTACCCGTCGGGGGCACTGAATATGTTCGTGCTAGGGTAGCTGACTACCACAACCGTGAAGGTTACGAAAAGCAAGAGAATGTAAAATTTAAGCTTGGTGAATTTGAAATCACTGACGGGTTTGATTAGAAGGGCAATAAATAGTTGGAGAAAGAGGTATTCTCAAATAAATTGGTCACGTTTGTTCCAACTTAAATAGATACCTGTGAGCTATCAATATTATACGAAGAAGTTGATATTTATGTAGATTATTTGGTGTACAAATATTGAAGTAAAATGAAATATCTTTGTGAGCTGGAAATCTGGTACATAACTGGTACTGACACGTAACTTACAAGTGTAAGATTAGAGCTTCAAATTTCTTCCAAACAACAGGAAATGAACGACATTTCCTGGATAGTCATGTTTCCTCCAACTACCCCGACCCTTATCGATCCAATGATACCCCCTGTACCACATCCAAAATTTTAGCACTTCGGGTGCAAAATTGAACGTGTACGCGTTGGGATATTTCATCTGGCCGCGGCAACCAATCCATCGAATTCAACAACCGCTCCTCTTCTTCCCATCAATGTCTGAACAAGTAAGCAACCACAACTTCCCAATGCCTCTCTTTGACTCCATACTAACCCCTCAGCCACCCAACGTGGACTTGAACGAGATCCTCAAACAGGATACCGGACTGGCTCCTAATTTCGCCACACCAAGCGACAATAAATTGAAATACTTCACCCGATCAGAACACCAAATTGTGGACGTGGAGAAGACGTCCAAGAGGTTCAAGTACTTGCTTGGACTCACCGGCTTGTTCCAGCACTTCATCGAAGCCAAGGCCAGAAAAGACCAGCTTTTCAGAAAGATTCTTGATGACATCAACGAACCTGCCAAAGACCAAAACAATACGTCTTCCAACGCCCGTAGAAGGAAAACCGAAAAGGAAGAAGATGCAGAGCTTTTGAATGATGAAGTGGACACTCCTACCATCACCGAATTTACAGAAAGCCCAGGCTATGTCCATGGAGAATTACGTCCCTACCAAGTCCAAGGTTTGAACTGGCTTGTAAATTTATACGAAAACAACTTGTCGGGGATTTTGGCCGATGAAATGGGATTGGGAAAAACTTTACAAACGATTTCCTTCTTGGGATACCTCCGATTCGTGAAAAAGATCAATGGTCCTCATATTGTCATCACTCCCAAATCCACATTAGATAATTGGGCCAGAGAATTCAACCGTTGGATTCCAGATATGAATGTATTGGTTGTTCAAGGTGATAAGGATGAAAGACAGGCTCTTTTAAAGGACAAAGTCATGGGCTGTAATTTCGATGTAATAATCGTTTCATATGAAATTGTTATCAAAGAAAAATCGACATTCAAAAAATTTGATTGGGAATACATCATTATTGATGAGGCCCACAGAATCAAGAATGAAGAGTCTTTATTATCTCAAATTATCAGAATGTTCCATTCCAAGAACAGATTATTAATCACCGGTACTCCGTTACAGAACAATTTAAGAGAACTTTGGGCCTTATTGAATTTCATTCTACCAGATGTTTTTGCTGACACAGAATCTTTTGATGAGTGGTTTCAAGGAAATGGATCCGAAGACCAGGACAATGTCGTTTCACAGCTTCATAAGGTATTGAAACCTTTCTTATTAAGAAGAATTAAAGCCGATGTTGAAAAATCCCTACTTCCAAAGCAAGAATTGAATGTTTATGTCAAGATGAGTGATATGCAAAGAAAATGGTATCAGAAGATTTTGGAAAAAGATATCGATGCTGTAAATGGTGCCAATGGAAAGAAAGAAAGCAAAACCAGATTATTGAACATTGTTATGCAATTAAGAAAATGCTGTAACCATCCATATTTATTTGAAGGTGCCGAGCCAGGTCCTCCATTTACAACCGATGAACATTTAGTGTTTAACTCACAAAAGATGATTTTTTTAGATAAGCTTCTTAGAAAGTTCCAAAGAGAAGGATCCAGAGTTTTGATTTTCTCCCAAATGAGTAGAATGTTGGACATTTTGGAAGATTACTGTTTCTTCAGAGAATTCCAGTATTGCAGAATTGACGGACAAACTGAACATGCTGACAGAATCAATGCAATTGATGAGTATAATAAGCCTGGAAGTGAAAAATTTGTGTTCTTATTGACCACTAGAGCTGGTGGGTTAGGTATTAATTTGACCAGTGCTGACATTGTTGTATTATTCGATTCAGATTGGAATCCACAAGCCGATTTACAAGCCATGGATCGTGCCCATAGAATTGGACAAACCAAACAAGTGAAGGTTTTCAGATTTGTTACTGAAAATGCCATTGAAGAAAAAGTATTGGAAAGAGCTGCACAAAAATTGAGATTGGACCAATTGGTCATCCAACAAGGTAGAAATTCCGGAGGCTTGGATGGACAGCAAAGTAGTAAAGTATCTAATAAGAATGAATTATTGGATATGATTCAGTTTGGAGCCAGTGATGTTTTCAACAGTGAAGAAGATGGAGCACAGGATATGGATATTGATGAGCTATTACAATCTTCAGAAAGCAAAACCCAAGAATTGAATAAAAAGTATGCCACTTTGAATTTGAGTGCTCTCCAAAACTTCAGCAATGATGAATCTGTTTATGAATGGAATGGTGAGAATTTCAAGAAGAAAGAACCAACGGCCATTACTAACGTTGGACATGCTTGGATCAATCCTGGTAAGAGGGAACGTAAAGAGAACTATTCCATTGATATGTATTATAAAGATGTGTTAAACACAGGAGGAAGAAGCTCCTCGACAACCACCACTAAATCAGGACCAAGACCTCCTAAACAATTGAACATATATGACCATCAGTTTTACCCTACTAAGTTATTCGAGCTTCATGAATTAGAAAAGAACTACTATAAGAAACAAATTCGATACAAGGTTCCATTAAAGGCTGGAAGCAACGATTCTGCCAAGAATAGAGAACTTGAACAGAAGTTAGAGCAGCAAGAAATTGACAACTCCAGACCTTTAAATGAAGAAGAAAAGACTTTAAAAGAAGAGCTTCTTAAAGAAGGATACGGAAACTGGAACAGAAGAGATTTTACCCATTTCATTTCCGTTTGTACTAAGCATGGACGTAATTCTATTGCTGCAATTTCGAATGAATTCGAAGATAAGACCGAAGAAGAAGTAAGAGAATACGCAAATGCGTTCTGGAGGAACTATGAAGAAATTGATGGATACGAAAGATATATCAATCAAATCGAGCAAGGAGAAGACAGAATTGCCAAACTCAAATTACAAAAGGAAGCATTGAGAAGGAAGCTTTCACTTTACAAATATCCATTACAAGAACTTGTATTGAAATTCCCACCAGCGTCCACCAACAAGAAAGTGTTTAGCGACGAAGAAGACCGATTCTTATTGGTCCAATTATACAGGTACGGATTAGACAGGCCAGATTTATATGATCGGATCAGAGAAAACGTACGGGAATCACCGTTGTTTCAATTTGATTTCTTTTTCCAAAGTCGGAATGCCAGTGAATTATCCAGAAGATGTACGACATTATTGGCGTGTATCTTGAAGGAGATTCACCCCGAACCAGGAAGTGGAAACGGACAGAATGGCGAGTCCAATGGGAAGAGAAAAGGAGAAGTAGCAGAAGGAGAAAAGAAGAAGAAGTCAAAGAAGTAGAAGAAATGATTAAAGGGAGCAAGAGAAAAGTATAGGAAACATTGAAAAGAAACCATACAACAACTACTTCCAGTTCATTAACACCTCATATCTTTAAAACCATGTATTATAATATATAAACCACAATTAAGCAAGCCATACTGCCCACCTAAAACTGATCTGAAACATGGACCACATTATTTCTATTTTTGCAACTATTGCGTACAACGTTACTCAATAATATTATGTATGTTAATATTTGCAAGCTATATCTAAACACACAAGAACCACAAACGCAATCGTGAACTAGCATCTCCCTATCTCTTCTTGTCACCTCTTTAATACTTCTACAATTGCATGTTCAAACTGAATAGGTGTCACTCCGCTGGCATATCTTGCTAAGACAACCCCCTCCCTATCAATAAGAAACTTCTCAAAGTTCCATCGAACACCCTTGAAACCAAGATCGCCTGGCATCTCATTTTTCATCCATTTATACAACTGGGACTCTCCGTCGCCATTGACACGGATTTTCTTCATCATCAAAAACGTCACACCATATCTGTCATAGGCAAATTGCTTAGTCTTGGAATCGTCCAATGGCTCCTGAGAACCAAACTGGTTGCACGGGAAGGCCACAATGCTCAACCCTTGGTCCTTGTACTTCTGGTTTAACATTTCCAACTCCCTATATTGAGGAGTGTACCCGCAAAGACTGGCCACATTGACCACTAGAACCACCCGGTCTTTGAACTCGGAAAAATCCACAGGCTTTCCGAAGCAGTCCTCTAACACGAATGAATATAATATAGACCTTGTCATATTGAAACCATATTTAAGCAGCTAGCAAAGTTCTAAGTTAATTCGGTGCTTAAAACTCCGGCATTCACTTAAGACATACAAAGCAGCGATTTCGATGAGTGATATCACGTGATGGAATTAAGGTATGATTCAGAAATCAAAAGTCAATGTTGCACATTAATAAAAATGACATAAAAATCGCGACACTGACATGAAAGGGCCCGATTTTTTCAAATGCGGAAAGTGTCGGGTGCGAGATTATGGCCCGGGAAATACGGATTCTTACGTAATCGGTCGAATGCGGAAAACCAAAACAATGACTTCATCACTTCACGACACCAATGAGAGAGGACGAAATAATGAAAGCACCAGAAATAGAAGATGATACAAGTCTACCAATAATTGCTGTATCAACTTACAAATATGACCATACATATAGTCTCATCCTCCTCTTCAATACGCAGCTTTCTCCGTTTGACAAACTCCTCCGGATGCCCGTATAATCTTATCACCGAAACCCTACCCTCTTCTGTTCTCACACGACTATACCAGGGGGCAATGGATCACACAAAAACAACATACAAACGAAACTTTTTTTTACCCTGGGGTATATACCATATACTGGCTAGCGGCAGTTTACTTTGCATAACAAGACACATTCCTTAACCATGTCATTCCAAGTGAATTGGAATTCGTTAGAGTCGGAGAACATCTCGTCATGGACGATAGACCTCTTGACGAAAGCGTTAAATTCAGGCAAGACTCCCAACATGCTAGCATCCAATATCCAAATTAAAGACTTGAATTTTGGTAAGGTGGCGCCCAACTTCGAAATCTTAGAGATAGGAGAGTTGGGAAGTGATCGCTTCCGGGGGATTTTCAAGATAAATTATAGTGGCGATTTCCATCTTACGTTACATACAAAAGTACAAGCCAATCCTTTAAATATCTACTATTCCAACAGTTTGGATAAGGAGGTCGGCAATTCAACCTTTGTGACTCCTGAGTTCGGGCTTTCCAACGAACAATTTGCTCTTCCCATGGATCTAAAGCTTAGTGATATAAAGATCAGCGGAATAGGGATTATTGTGTTTAGTAAAACGAAAGGATTAACTTTGGTGTTTAGAAACGATCCTTTGGATTCCATTAAAGTTTCTTCAACCTTTGATACTGTTCAAGTCTTGGCCAATTTCTTACAAAATCAAATCGAGAACCAAATTAGAGATTTATTCAGAGAAACACTTCCAACCTTAATCCATCAGTTATCATTGAATTATCTTTCTTTAGATAATAACTTCAACGATTTACAATCACAGCTCTCGATCAATTTAGCCCCGGATATTCTATCATCCGCATCATCACTACCAAACGATTTACCATTCGTGTATTCTTCGTACAATTTACAGAAGAATTTGAAATTATTCAATTCACGAGAAACGTTGAATTTGAATATTCCAAAGATGAAAAATGTAATACAACGTTCTCATTTGGACAAACTTAATAAGAATGTTCCTAACTTGTCCAATTCTTTATATTCAATTTTGAAGGATGGAGATTTAGGAATGTCGGCTACCAATGCAAGTTCAAATGGTATACCGATTGACTTATTGATCAGTGCTAACTTTAATAAAACTGATAACGTATTGAACGAGATATCAACCATCCAATCGAATAACTATTACAAAGCTAACACCAATACCAACAACAACAAACCTGCTATAGTCAAACCAAAGAGAAGAACCATCAAGTTGGGTAAAGCTAAATTGGCCTCGTCTCCACCTGCACAACCAGCACCAAAACCTAGAGAACCCGATTCACCGGAGTCTATTGACGATACTCGTTCGGAAACTTCTACACTCGTATCGGACTTTATTGGTGACGAAAGTGTACATGAATCGATGCTCCATCCTAAACCTATAAGGTTATCTAGGGGATTGTATCCTGATTTAAGGCATGGTGATGTTCACAAATTCGCTAATTATGTACACCATAACATCAGCACACCCAATAGGCTGTTAGGAACGCCACCACCAAACTCGTCGATGTTGACAGGAGTAGGGTTGGGAAACAATTACTTCAATTTCAGCAGCCAGCCTATTTCAACCTCACCTATCAGAAAGGAATTTGAAAAGGCAGGAAGGGGTATAAAAGATGAAAAATCAGCAAGCCAAGAGGAACCAAAAAGAGAGGAAGATACAGAAAATGAAGCTAGACCAATTGAAGAACCCTTGGTAGAAAAATCAGCAGAAAAGACCACTACAAAGGGATTGAAAAACAAAAAATCGATCAACTATATTGACATTCACAAGATCAACTCTAAATTACAGAGTTTGACGTTGGACAAGAAAGATGGACCAAATCATCTCAATCACAATGCAGGCATTTTTGAATCGCCTCCACCATATTATCAGGTATGATCATCAGGAGTATGATCAGGATTTATTTCTACGTATATATTTATGCAACTTTTGAAAAGAAATGAAATGTAGAGAATAGATCAAGTCGTAGATTTTGACCTTAGAGTACGATTGGATAACACTACGTAGATTTTATGGGAAATTTTTTTTGATCTCATATTGTCCGTATTTTCTACATCACCGTTTATCAGTTGGCCGGTATGAATTCCAGATCAGGAAATAACTGTTTTTGATTAAAAAGGCCCCAACCGCAATAGTTAAGTGATGAAATATGACCAGATCCAGCATGGTCAAAAGAGGGAGAATGAGCTTCGAGAAAGTTGCAAATGAAAGCGAATTGAAATCAAAAGACTTCTGGCTCATATAATCATCAATAAAGTTCCCCTACTACCTCCATATCTGGCACTATCTTACACGCCCCTGCGAATACGCACCATCACAGAATGCTAAAAAAAGAAGGCGCAAAATCAATTCCAAAACACCGATCTCATAAACTTCGGCCAGGTCTACCAACCAATAAAACCTCCAAGCAAACCTTTCTTTTTCGTCCTATCACCACAAGATTTTGTATGAGATGAGCTTCGGAAGTTTCGACACCATTTGCACCAAGGCGGCATTCCCGCTCTGTTCAGTGTTGGGATCGGCCAATGCCACCTCGTCTTTTAACAGAGGAATACTTCCTAGCTGTTACGCCAGGTCGGTTGAGTTGGCCAACACGATGATTTTCCAGATCGGAAACGCCTTTGTCCATATCGGAGGCCTTGCGGTTCTTTTGATTATCGTGTTCAATGTCAGAGCCAAATACACCGCCATCGGGCGTCTTGAGATGTTGGCATTTTTATATCTTACCATCGGATTGCTAGTCAGTAGTTTGATTGTTGATTGTGGAGTCAGTCCTCCTTCAAGTACTAGTTATGCCTATTTTGTCAGTACGCAAATCGGACTTGCCAGTGCTGTTTGTGCCAGTCTTTTATATAATGGATTTTTATGTTTCCAATTTTGGGAAGATGGGACCAGAAAATCGATATGGACGCTTCGTGGTATTTGTTTCGGGTGGTTTGCCATCAACTTCTTGATATCCATCATTACATTCAAGGGTTGGGGTACGTCATTGAATGATAGAACTACTACCGCGTTGTTTGTTGTTTCCTACGTCATGAATGCCATTATTCTTGCAACCTACGCCGTATCTCAGGTGGTGTTGGTTGTGTTTGCCTTGGATAATTACTGGCCATTAGGGGCCATTTCATTAGGGGTGTTCTTTTTTGTTGCAGGACAAGTTTTGGCGTATGTGTTTAGTGCAAAAATCTGTACTGGGGCACAACATTATATCGATGGGTTATTTATTGGAAGCTTGTGTAATGTTTTCACCTTCATGATGATCTACAAATTTTGGGACATGGTGACTACCGATGATTTGGAGTTTTCGGTAGCCAATGTCGAACAAGGTATTAATGCGTTCGCCAATGAAGACGACAAGAGATCTAGTATCTTTTACAGTTAAGGGACTAATTTTTCAACAAAAAGGTCTACATTGATAAAGAGATCAAAATGTAGTAAATAAATTGATATTTATAGAGCCATGTATAGCTTATAATCACGGGAAATCGGCCAGATCTAATAAATGAAGGAGAAGAAGAAGAAGAAGAAGAAGAAGAAAACAAGAATCAAGTCATCAAGTTGTAGAGGAGAGGTGACCCACTTTCACCTAATCTACCGAATCTGATCTATATTTCTCTAAAGCATTCTCTTTCCAAACCTCCAACTTCCACCACTTTGTTTTCCTCACTTTGTTTTCCTCTCCTTGTTTACTTCGTTACTGGTAATATGCACTAATTCCTCGCTAAATTCTACGTTCATACATTTTCATTACGTCAGAGGCTGAGACATATCAACACTCAGCAAGCAGTGGCATTTTCACCGGTTTTATTACATCAAACGATTCTTACTATCAATGCGAGTCCAATACAGCTTTCAAAAATACACCAACTCGACTCCAGCCCAAAATAACCCTCATCTCTCCGTTTCGTCTTCTTCTCACCGTCACACCTTTTTTTTCCCAGTGCCTCGCTAGCGGTCGCATTTGATATTTTTAGTTTTCGCATTACGATTCGAAACCAGATAAAAACAACCACTCTCACCCACCTATACCCTCTATTCACCAACCCACCATGACTGAAGAGGAATCGACCAAGTTGCTCGAACTGGACAAGATCAAAACCATCCTCAATGGCGATTCGAGTTTGGACATCCTTCTTTTGCGCTTGAAACAAAGCCTCACCACCGGAGAGGAGTTCTCCAAGTACATCAAGAAGAAGGCCCAGATTGAAGACGAACACTTTTCACAATTGAAGAAGTTCGGAAACCAGGCGCGGAGCTCGATCAAAACCTCCACCAAGCTCAAAAACGACTCTTTCAGCAACACTTTGGACCAAGTCATAGAATTCGATGAAAAGCTATACGGTGCTGGCAGTTCGTACGTCAAGGCTTTGAACGTCATGTATGATGAGTTGACATCCTTGGTAGGAACGGTGACCAGATCCAGGAAATTGATCAAAGAAGAAGGCAAAAGAAAGGAGAAAGAATGCATGGATGCCATCCAAGCGGCAGAAAAGGCCAAACTTAAGTATTTACATTTCTGTGATGATTTGGAAAAATTGAAGTCTAGTGATCCCAATAAGAAGTCCTTTTCGCTTAAAAATAAAACTGTTGAACAACAAGAGGACGAATTACAAAGAAAAGTAGACAGTTCTGACCAAGATTATAAACTAAAAGTGACCACCTGTAAAAAACTAAAGGATGAAATCTTGATGATTCATAGACCAAACAATTCGAAAAAGTTGAAGAATTTGGTTTTGGAATTGGACATTGCTATGAACGTTCAGCTTGAAAAGTTTGCTACATGGAATGAAACCTTAATCATGAATTCCGGAGTTTTAATCAGTCCATTACAACTGTCTAAACAATCCATGAAAGCCATTGCTTGTTCTATTGATAATGAAAAAGATTTATATTCATATCTTCTTAAACATGAGAAAGCCCCAAAGAATTCTTCTTTAATACCGGTGGAATATAGTGTACACCCGTCATTGGCCAAAACTCAAAAACCGGGAAAACCATTCTTATCCAATAGTGGAGGACCTAAAAATAACCATACTAATGTGGCAGCAACCGTTGGAGGATTGAATATCTCGGGCCCAAGTTCTAATTCAAACCCTTCAACTTCAATATCCACCACAGCAACAGGTACTAAAAATACTTATTCCAACTCAACTCCCCAATCCTCCAACACAAACGCATATCATGATGCACAATCAGAAGTCGCTCCTTCTGTATACTCATCATTGGATCCTTCGAGTCAACAAAACACCCCTGATTTGAATGGTCCAAAGTCTCTCAATACTCAACTATCCAGAGTCACCCAACCTACCTTTGGGGTATCGATTGAAGAAGTGATACATTTCGCAGGTATCGATAATGTTCCGTTGGTGGTAAAGAAATGCATTGAGGTGATTGAAGCCCATGGTTTGGACATGGAAGGTATTTATCGTACTAGTGGCAACAAGACGACAGTACAAAACTTGAAAGATTCCATTGATCAGAAGTTTACTAATTATCTTTTGATTGGAAACAACATCGATCCAAATAATGTTTTGGATGCTGATATTTATTGTATTGCATCCATATTAAAGATTTATTTTGCAAGTTTGCCGGAACCATTATTGACTCAAGAATATTACCAATCTTTCATCGAGACTGTCAAATCATTAGACGAGACATTTATCGCCAAAAAATTACATCATTTGGTATTCAACTTGCCAGATGGTGCATACTTCACTTTAAGAGCGTTGATCTTCCACTTGAACAAGGTTGCAGCCTATGAAGCTAGTAATAGGATGAACGCCAAAAGTTTGGCTATCATATGGGGACCGGCACTTTTGAATGACAACTCCATGAGTCCTCAAGACTTGAGTTATAAGAGTAAGGTGGTGGAACAGTTAATGATGATTGCAAACGAAATATTTGATACTGATGATGAATAAAAAAACTATGATGATGATGACGGGCAACGAGGGGGATGTAGGAGGCATTTTAATATTATAATATGGAAGGAGGCATTAGTTTGCTATTAGGGTACTTGTAGTAATAATAAGCAACTAGATTATAAGAACAAGACACACTCAACAAGAATGTAGCAATTAAACACCCAGCTAGTTACCCTGGAACTTTGCAGATATATCAAACGACCATATGTCCCCCGGTATCGTTAACCTGGCTTGTTGCTGGTGTCTTTGGGATAGGTTTATAAATTTTTCTCTTGACTTTTCTCTTGTCTTCTCTCTTCAATACATCATGAAAGTCAGCTTCTTTTTCTCCTTCTTTGGATCTTCTTCTCTTCCTCTATTATTTCCAAAGTTGAATCTTGGAGGTTTAGAAATCCTGTTGGAACTAGTCAAACTTTTAACTCTGAAATTGTTCTTATAGTCCTTTTCGCCCTGGTTTTCCAATTCGATTTCTTTTTCCTTTTTGGCGGCCATTTCTTCTTGTTTCAATTGTTCTTCGTAATCCTCGTCGCTTATCCCCATCAATACTCTTCGTATATCCTTCAATTCGCTCTTCAAGAGCTCGTGGAATTCGGGTGAATCAATTATCTTATCTTGAATATCCTTATCTACTATCCCCAAGAGTCCGCCATTTGAGGGTCTATTGTCAGATTGTTTTGTCAAATGTTCATTGATAATCTCTCCTTGGATCAAGGCACCCATTTTCCCCTTATTTTTCATCAAGATCGACGGATCTTGTTTGATCTTATTCTCCACCATTAGTTTAAGCTTGAGAAGAAGGTTGGCATGAGTTTCCGACAGTTTGAAGTTTTCCAAAAGAACTTTCCGTTGCTTGTCAAAAGAGCCGTTCTTCTTATACACTCCCGTAAGCAGTTTAGGGTCGGTGACCTCCGGCAATGAACTCATACGTTGTGTAGAGAATAAGTAGTTGATTAGTGGAAGAGTGCAATAGTTACGCGGTACAAATTATTACTAACAAGTTTATAAGGCCATCAGTCACCAATAGAGGGTCCATTAAAAGTATACAAAGAGAGAAGCTACCGCCAAACATATTAGTCCGTCCTCATCGGGAAACACCCTACTACGACACCCACCTTCTCCCCCACCTTCTCCCCATCCAAAAACCGTCCTTCGTGGCCAAACCTGCTGCTTACGTAATCCCACCTTGCAAACCTCACTACCCTGCACTACCTACTATAAACATTTTGACTATCGTTATCAGTCGACTTTATTGCTTCCATTATTCCTGCTTACCGCTTGACCATGTTAAATCTTGGAGGCTCTACGCCCTCCAAACCCACCCGATCACATCTAGACTCGAACACCGTGTCACATCCCAAAAAAAGACCCCGTACAAATGACTCCCAATTGGTACAGACGTTCATCACCAAAGCTAGAACTCAATTAAACCAGCTAATAGATGATATTCTTGACGATGTGCCCCCCAAATTGAGCTATCATACCCACTACAGAACCGTTGAATCATTGTGCCGCTTGAAACATTCTGAACAGTCGCAGCTAGCCACCATATTGTTCTCCAAATTAGATACCCATTTCCAAGGCGTGTCTGATTCCATCATATCTGCATTACAACTTCCACTTAAGGACGCAATTGAAGCGTATCTTGATGCGTATTCCAAATGGGAAGCCAAACTATTGCTTCTTGACAAACTCTTGATATATTTGGATAGGGCATACCTTATGAATCACCCCACCAAAAAGAGAATCATGGATTATGGAGTAGCTCTATTCGTAGATACTTTATTGGCAGATGGAGCCGTCAATTCTAAACCCACATTGCAATTACATAAACAGCTGCTCTTCAAACTAAGGTCTGCAGAACCGTTATTGACAAAGAAGTTCACTTCCGTATTGATCAAACTCAACTACAATAACCAATTCAGTCTCCATAACGATCTTATTGACCTGGTGATCTCCTATTACAGGAACCAAAGAGAAAAATGGCCGGCCAACACACTTTTTCAGACCACCATAGACACGATATCGTACGAAGTCGAATATTTCCAAGAGTGTGGGGTTTCCACGAAATTCGTCCAGGACTTGCTTACAAAGCTTCAATGGAACTTAATTTTTATAGATAGTGTACCTTTTGTTCCTACAGTGTTGCCCTTTTTGTTACATCCACCGAATACCGGCAATTTGAAGCTATTGTACGAACTTTGTGCCACTGCCAATACCGTCTTTTCCACTAATGCTATAGAAGATTTCATATACCAATGGGGGTTACATATTGGGGATGAAGTGGAGATATTTTTACGAGCCAATAATGACACCAGCTCTCCTTCCAAGTTGATCATCACTGAATTGGTTGAGATATTCACAAATTACAAACTGATCATCCAGACATCTTTTGCAAGTCACGAGAAGTTCGATTTCGAGCTCCGTCAGTGTTTCACCAACACATTCAACAAACGCCATATCAATGGGTATGTTATCCTGCAGTTATGTAGGTATTGTGAGCTTTATTTCCGGGGATCCTCGAAGAAAGCAGAACTCACGTTTTCCGATTTCAACGACAATGTTTTGGTGATTTTCAAGTCCATCAACAATAAGTACGAATTTTTGTCACAATATAAGAAAGACCTTTCCAAGAGACTATTATTGGGAAGAGCACCAAATTTTGAAAAAGAAAAACGGTTGGTGGATTCGATATTGGAAATAGTTGGAGATTCCGAAGACTCAGAAGAATTGCAAGCCATTTTCACCGATTTGGCTCATTCCAAAGACGTTTATAGTTCTTTGGTACCCGATATGGGGTTCAGTCCTCTTATTTTGGACAAACGCAAGTGGCCCGAGATTCCCAAACCCGACTCGGGAGTGCTACTTCCTGAAGCATTTACATCATTGTTACAACTGTTTGAAGAGAAGTATAGGAGTATCAATGACAGATACAAGAGACAGACGCTTGACTGGACCAATTATTCACTCCACCAATTGACAATCACTGGGTACTTTGACCAGGGAAACAAGGACTTGATAGTGAATTTGCTACAAGCCGCAGTGATCATGTTGTACAATGATCGAGACTGTTATAGTTTTGAGGAGATCTCAACGGCCACCAGGATGGACACCAAGATGCTACAAAGAGTACTAGCATCTTTAACGTCCGAACGGTACTCAATTTTGATAAACAGTGAGAACGGAGAGTTTACGTATAATAAGCGCTTCACCGATAAATCATCCAAGATCAGAATCCCACTAGCCAAAGATACAACCAGTACAAGAAGCAGAGGAAGTGTATCAAGAACAATTGAATCGACAATTGAACCTGGAACCGAAAGCAATACCAATTTGGATGTCGTACGTGATAGACAACATGAGTTCAGTGGAGTAGTGATGAAGATCATGAAAGAGTACAGACTAATCACAGTGACGGAGGTAATGAACAAAGCCATTGATATTCTAGACAAAAGAAGTCCCGTCAAGGTCCTGGATATCAAATCAAGCATCGATCACTTGATCGAAAAGGAATACATAAAGAGAATCTCCAAGGACCACTTGGAGTATTTACCATAGAATAAATAGGGCCACCATTGGAAGAAAACAAAAAAAAAAAAAGAATAAATAAATAAATAAATAACAGACCAAGAAGGTTGGTAGATACTAGCAAAAATGACATGGAGAATAACAAAAGTAATAGAAAAGAAGTAAACATTTTGAGAAGGAAGAAGAAGACTATTGGAGTAGCTTGTTCATAGTAATTCTCATTCTACCCAATAGATAGTAACTTCATATCTGTCTTTCTTTGTGCTTTCCTTTTCATGTCGATTTGTTTCCGTTCCTCCTTCCCGTGTGCTTTTCTTGCATCGTATCCGCCACTTCTCTTCCCCTACACTTTATATTTCAATGACGTGTATTATGATACTATGATACCTCTCTAAACATTCACTAGCCTCTAAACTGGAATTTCTTCTGGATCTGGGTTGTAGACCCAGTGTTCACCAGCAACAGGAATCTTTTCGTAAAAAGTCTTTTGGAA
Source organism: Suhomyces tibetensis (assembly GCA_030570835.1). Taxonomy (NCBI): domain Eukaryota; kingdom Fungi; phylum Ascomycota; class Pichiomycetes; order Serinales; family Debaryomycetaceae; genus Suhomyces; species Suhomyces tibetensis. Next base: position 44,922 of record JAJLWT010000028.1, read on the forward strand.
CAATGGAACACCTTCGGTGAAGGTGGCTACGGCACCGGCAGCAGCACCTCCCCATAAGGCCAAGTTTGGAACATAAGCCAATAAACCTTGGACGTTGACACCTCCCAAAGCTTGGAAGGATTTGTAAGCAGGACCTCTGATGTACTGCATTGGGTTAGTATGAGAAACAGGAATGTAGAAGGTAGGTGGTACTTACAGAAACCATTATGATTAAGTAGTGATGAATGGGAATGGTAGATTTTGAAATTTACAAAATGGTGAGATTCCATTGGACGATCCAGGCACGTGCTAAGTCACGTGACAGTAGATGCAAAAAAAAACACATAAGCACTGGTTACAATATTGGAACGGCGGCAGCTGAAGCTTCTACAAGGTGTGTTTCTTCATGTTCCAGTTACTGCTACGCTTCTCGTAATGTATTTTATTGGAGTTAAATATTTATCGTGTCGGGACACACAAGTCTATCGTGAAAAGCCGGAGTTGTGTATGTGAGTATGTGTGTTTGTGTGTACGTAAGTGTTCATGTTAAGATATTTCAACCGGACATGGAATGGACAGTGATCGCCTTCTGAACTATAAGACAATACACCGTAGCACATTCCACCGCCGAGAAATGGGAGGTGTTCTTTTCCAACACTTTTCCAGCAACGTTCGGTACCATCAACTCCAACCCTTCATTCCATTGCAACTGGCGACGCCACCATGGTACGGATATGCAGGATGATGCAGCTAACAAGCATCATCTTGGGCCAAAATATAGTCGATAGTTTGGCCCACCGTCTTCAAGCCGTCGGCTTCGTTATCTGGGATTTGGATGTTGAATTCGTGTTCGACTTCCATCACCACTTCCACGACGTCCAACGAGTCCAATCCCAAGTCCTGCACGAACGAGGCTTGCTCGGTGATCTCCTTGGAGGCGTCCACCTTGTCGTAACCTTCCAATAATTCGATAATTCTTTCTCTGGCGCCATCTCTGGTCAACGCAGGGAACCCGGCGTAAAAACGGACGAAATTGGGCTTCAAGTTGGAGACTCTGGAAACAGGACCAGTGGCGGCTCTGGTCACCATAGGGGCTCTGATCGATCTTAATAAAGTGGCTCTAAACATTGGAGATATAGGTAATGGCTATTATCACCGATCTAAGTGGTTGATGAATTTTCGGGTGGGTTAGCTTTCGCAGAATTGGTAGGCGCACGCCGAACTAAAATTCTCGAGTTGCCAGTATGGCACGAAAAAAATTATGGTGGTGAAAAAAAATCAATCAATAGCAAATTCGATTTATTGTTGGCTTTGGTGATGTTCAAGTCGATTCTTCTGACGTTACGTCCTTCGGTGTTGAGACCCGTGTCATCGTCGCCCATGGGCTCTTTTTTGGCCTCTCCATTGTCTTCGTACATGGCCTCCGTACGCTCTAATATCTCGATAGCGTCACAGCTCGCCAACCAGAAGAGATACGCCACATTGAACCAGGTCAAGGCGGGAAAACAGGGACTTCCAAGAAAGCCATTCAGTTCGAAGGCTCCAGATTTGGAAACCGCTCCGTTCAGAAAGGGGGTGGTATTAAGAGTGATGATTCTTAAACCGAAGAAGCCTAACTCGGCCTTGAGAAAGTGTTGTCGTGTAAGATTGACTAATGGGAACGTTGTTTCAGCGTTGATTCCAGGAGAAGGCCACAATTTGCAAGAGCATCATCTTGTGTTGGTAAGAGGTGGAAGAGTGCAGGATATTCCCGGTGTGAAGTACCATTTGGTCAGGGGAGTGTATGATTTGGCTGGGGTTGCAAATAGGGCTACCTCCAGATCGAAGTACGGTGTTAAGAAACCAAAGCAATAAGGAGAAGAAGAAAGAAGAAGAAAGAAATAACAAAATAGCAAGCATGAAGAGGACGATAAAGACATCGGATGGTTTCACCATGATCATCCCATAGGGAGACGTACTCAAATAGAGAATCTATATCCTGTAAATACAAGAGTTTAATTAAGATACAAGTTTATTCAAATGTAGAGAATTGCAGAAATGTGTACTTGACTGCAACTATCATAATACTATAGACTTTTCCAAATGGTGGATTGCCATAAAGACTAGACCTTGCTAGGACTTCCATGGACATATACCAAACCACCCCAGACCATTCTGATTTGTATTTTCCTGGCTTCAACTATACTAGATACTTCTCTAGTCCTTCATAGATAGCCGTTCTATACCCTGGTGCTGTCAAATCTTCTTCCACTAGCCGTCTTTCTATTTTCAATCAATTTCCCATCGTTATCAACATTTTCTGGCTTTGCTCTATTCAAGATCTTCAAGAATTCTTTCACTCTGAATCTCATTCTGGAATGCATGTATGCCTTTGAACACTTGATATGATAGTGGAAGTAGTTTCTAAAGAATTGAATATGGGAAATACAGTTATCTCTTCTATCACCCTTGACCAAATGTCTAGGGAACAAAACAAATGTGATGTACCCCTTATTTTCGTCATCTTTCTTTCCTTGGACATCCCTCTGGATATCCAATGGTGCATCCTTATGACTGTACAACACTTGTGGAGCTGTCTGGACCGATCTTTTTCTGGCATCCACGAACTCTTGTAAGAACACCTTACCAAAGACCTTATCGGTTTCGTCCTGGAAAACGGTGGAAAAAATCACAGTCACTCTATCGAAGGATGGTTTGATATAAATACACTCGTCGGAGCCACGATACTTGATCACCAACACTTTTTCGTTATTCAATTCGGCCTGGACCTCTTCGGAATAAGTATTGGCATTGGCGTATGTTTGGGCCAACTCATCGTATCTGGCGAAAGCCTGTTCAAAAGGAGCCGCCATGGCATGTCTCTTCAAGTACGACAATTGTTCGATCAATTCATTTTTGAACTCGTCGTCTTGGCCCTGAATCTTGTCCAAATCCAACACCATCGAATAGTTGTAACTTTGTTCGATTTGGCTGGCTGATGTGATGGTTAATGGACCTTCAAACTTAGCGTACTTGTTGTTGAGATATTCGGTCACGCCATACTTGACCAAATCGTCCCAGCATTTCAAGTAGATACTAATCAACACAATCTGCTTGTTGTCCGGGTCGGTAGAGATATGGTAGGTCGTGAAATCAAAGTCGGTGACAATTCTGTCCAATGATTTGGCGTCTTCGTTGATGATTTTCTCCGTCAACGTTTGTTGGATCAAGAGATTGTTCTGTTCGATATGAAGCATGGTGGATGATGGTGGTGTGTGACTGGTGAGCGTTTGGTTGAGTTTGCTGAGTGAGGTGGAGAAAGGAGGCAAGGAAATAGAAGCCTAGTGCGTAGGGGGGTTGCGTAAGGGGTGTGTAGGGACGGGCCAGGGAGAGCACGGGTGGTTGTCGCAAGAGTCGGGAGCGAATCACCCTCAAAAGTCTCGCTAATTACATTTGCACCGCCATTTTGTTACCTCCGTTCAATATAATTCCTGCACCAGTCTCCCTAAAAAGAGGGGGTCGGCCCGTTAATCCTCGGTAGGACTTTTTTCTTCGGTAGGTCCTTCCAATGCTCTGTCTACGATCCAGTCTATAATATCTCCCACCAAGTTTCCTTCTCTTGACTCCCATACATTAATACTATGTTATTTATTTAATACAATGGTGAACTCACCAATAGTGACCAGTTGATTGGTCGGTCAGAGTCGTCTTAGTCGGACATATTGGACTCAATAATCAAATGCTATTAGTTATTACAATGAATGAATAGATATATGTTCCATGGAATTGGTCCATTCCGTGGAATTTGTTGGACTTGGCTATAATGCCAAACTTGAATTTCTGCTTTTTTCTTATCCCATTTTGAAATCCTTGGTTTCAACGTCTGGTCGTAACGATTACAACCCCCTTATAAATTTATCTGGCATCGGTTTCTTTTGGAATATTTCAAATATTCCAAATTGGTGGTTTTTTCTATCTCATTTCTTATTCCCCCTGTTCGCCTTTTTCAATGATGATGGTAAAAATATTTCTTTCCTTTATTGGTTTGTACTGGAACTTCCTTGGACCATCCAGAAATATCTTCTCCTGACCCTCCTACTGGCCTCTCCAATACCACATTTTCAAGCCCTAATGCGTTGCTGAGCCATGCATGGTTTACCATGCCTCCGGCATCGGCTCTCATTTCTGGCAGCAATGTCAACATGGGGGTTAAAAAATCTGCAATTTCAATGGCATCGTTCATGGAAAATTTATACTTCTCCATCAAAACTTCCTTTAATCCCCATGGCTTCAACTTCACAATCCGATGCAATTCTCCTCTGGAATTGAAAAAGTCTCTAGTATAGTATCCTTCCTTAAGCATCGACCTTGGAAATGGCCCAATCAATTCTATGATTTGGGCAATATGATCGTCATCTTTAGTATATGTTTTTCCATCACGAGGATCAAAAAGATAGTCCCCCGTTAATAACTCGAATATTAAACATGCTATGGACCATAAGTCACTGGATGCTCCCCAATGATATCCTAATAACACTTCTGGCGAGCGATATTGTCTGGTTTGAATCTCATCGGTGAAATGATGCGACGTCCAGCATGCATTGCCTAAATCGGCGATTTTGACAGAGATCAACTCATCTTCATTGATAATATCGTTATCATTGCCATTATCATCAACTTGTTGATTCAGTACGGATGATGGAATACTCATAGGATTAACACTACCTTGGTAGTTATTGTTGGAGATTGACATTGAAGATAATGAGCTATTCAATGTATCTTTTTCTTGGGATTCAATAGAAGTGGTGGGTTCTATAATAATATCTCTTCCAGTGAAAGAGGTGGTTCTTATTGGAGTATTAGCCGTAGAATTAGATAATCCATAAACGTTGGTGAATGATTTGTTAAAAGTACGAAGTGGTGAAGGCAATGGTTGGGATCCTGTAATTAAAGTTTGTCTTCTAGAACGTCTTCCATTTCTTCCCAACGATGGTGAATTATTTGAAACACCAGCTGATGCTACTGAAGGTGATTTCATGGTTGAAGTGATTCCTTCGGCAATCTTGTTTGCTTGAGGTGTTGTTTGTATGGATGTGACCGGAGTTTGGTTATTGGATCTTGATTTGACTTTCTTCAATTTCTTTTCTAATTTGATTTGGCTTTCTTCTTCCTCAACCATTCTAACAATCTGTTCTACATCCCCAATCTCAATCAAAACATTCTCAGGCTTTAAATCGGTGTGAATGACCCCACACTTTCTATGCAAAAAATCAAGCGCTGATAACAATTGTTTGGCAACTTGCTTGACAAATACAATAGGAATGCCACGATGTTTATATCTCCGAATAAGCCCCAACAAATTCTCCCCTAACACCTCGAAAACCATCACCACGTGAATCCCATTGGGTCCCTTATGGGTGAACGTATCCAAAAGCTGGATTACGTGCTCATGGCCGGGATGTTGGAGGTCTGAATTGGTGACTTTATCGAGTAATTTAATTTCGTCCACTGCGGTTTCCGTGTAATGTTTGGCGCTACGGACAATTTTCATCGCCACATGGCATTGTTTATCATTGTCTCTGGCAAGCCAGACGGTAGAGAAATGGCCCCAGCCGAGCTTGCGGACCAATGTGTACTTATTATTCTTGTAATTCTCTCCGATGTAACAAGTGTGATACCCACCCGGAACATAATCCTTGAGGTCTTCTTCCTCGGCCGGATTGACGTTATCTTCGTCTTCGTCGTCATCATCGTCGTCGTCTTCGTCGTCGTCAACCTCGGTCTTATCTTTGTCGGCGGTGGTATCGTGGTTGTCTTCGCCACCATAATCGTTGGTGAAATCAAAGGTTGTTTTAATGGGAGACAAGACGGTTTTGAAGGGCTTTGCCGAGGACGAGCTGGCGTGAACTGTGGACGAGCTTGGTTGGATCAACGTATTGAACAGCAGCGGGGTGAAGTCGTTGGGCTTGCTTGTGGAAAGAGACGAGGCATTTGTTGTTGTTGATGTTATGCTTCCATTGGTGGTGGGCGGGTCTTCATGGCACGTGGAATTCGAAAGTATAAGATTGGACCCTTCGTTGAAATGACTGTTCTGTGTTTTGTTCTCCGCCTGTTGGATAGCTATGGACAAGTTAGATTTCTGGGATCCTGGCATTAAATTCAGTGGTGGTAAGAAACAATTGAGGAGATTGATATGGGTAAATTTTTTCGGTGTAGTGCCGATGAGAAATGACGGGTAGATAACGTCGAACCAGGGGCAAGAAGCTCGAATAGAAAGACGGGTGCTACGGTTTCGGCGGGAACTACTGGCTACAGTGACCGTCCTTCCAGGGATGGTCTCGCTGGGGTTAGTGCAATCGTGATAAGGATCGGGGCTGGACCATCAATGGGATGCTTACGAACTTTTGATCTCGTTTGATTAAGGTACACTACAGACAATGAGCACTACGAAGAGGCCGAAAAATCTCGGTACGAAAAATCGAAAAAATGGTGATGATTGGCGGGGGGCGATCGGCAACGTACTGTAGGGGAGAGGGACAATGAGGTGGGTGAAAAGGTTTGGGAGGAAGAAGAGAGAGAGAGGGGAGGGTCTAGTTTGGTGTCTTTTAGGAGTATTGGGGGGTTCCTGAGTCATTGAATTATCACATCAACAGGGTTCTCAATCTGATAAACGTGTAGTTAAGTAGGAAGCCGATTTTGCGACACTGCTGTTTACACTGTGGTACTAATTATAGCAGTATCACATACACCATCCTGGAACCCTTCATCTGCGACACACTTTGGGAGCACCTGGGTTTCCCCACGGCTATAACGTCATGAAACTTGCCAAACGCTCCCATGGGCTTTACTTGACGTACGGCACCTCCATGGTTCCCGGTGGTCGTTAGTGCTGTCGTAACATTATATTTGCGACATGGGGTTTGCGGTTAGGGCCTTTCGATTGTACAAATTAGTCAATTCCCGGTGCTGCTCAATATTGACAAACTCTACCTAAATTGACTACGGACTTCAGGAGTTTCCCTAAAAAATCGAAACCTGATCCCAACAGGCCTTTCGTCAGTCGTCTACTTTGTCTCTCTGTTTCTACATTGTATTCAGTATTATCTATATCACTTGTACTTAAAATTACCAGATTTACCAATAAATAACCTAATCCATATCGATATCAAGATCCTCCTTCTTTTCTTCCTTCTTTTCTTCCTTACCATCCTTGGAGGCGGCTCTGGCAGCTGCCAACTTTTCGGCCATGAAAGCAGCTTGCTTGGCTTCTTGCTTTTGTCTAGTAGCTTGCTTCTTTTCTTCTTCCTTAGCCAAGTAACGTCCTCTAATGATGTTACCAATAGATGCTAATTCTTCGTATCTTGCAATATATTTGGCCTTGGATGCATCGTATCCGTCATCGTATAACCAGTCTTCGGCCTTCAACAACATACCAGTCAACTTTTCCTTTTCTTCGTCAGATGCAAAGTCTTTGTATTGTTCTTCCAACTTACCTCTTAATTCATAGATGTACTCTTCAAGAGCATTCTTCTTTTCTTCGGTGTCAGCAACCAATTTGTCTCCCATGACTAAGGAGTTTTCCTTTTCGATCAATTGTTCTCTGGAAGCATCTGGTAAAGCAGCAGAAGATTGGATGATTTCCAAGTCGTTCTTCTTGACCAATTTCTTGACTTCACGGTATTCTGGTTCGGCTTCTTCATCTTGTTCACCTTCCTTTTCAACGAGTTCTTTAACTAACTTTTCTTCAACGGTGTAAGCAGCTTCGATAGTGTAGAAACCAGATGGGTCGTTTCTTAATTTCAATTTACAAGCAATGGAGGTTTCACCTTCAGATGGAACAACTCCCTTAAGTTGCCATTTGGCAACAACTGGTTCAGTACCGGCTGGTAATTCGTTTCTGTTAGTGTACTTGGCGTCAACTTCAAAATCACCCTTTCTAAACAAAGTAATGATCTTAGTAGCTGGGAAGGTACCACCTCTTGGGAAAACTTCCAAGTGGTCTTCATCTTCTTCTTCTTTATCCCAGAAGTAAGAAACTGAGTATGGGTTGAAATCTTCGAATTTGAATGGTCTAACTCTGACAGTTGGAGAGTGAGTGGCACAAATGAAAGCATTACCTCTGGCAATGGCTTCATCTTGATTCAAAGTGAAAGATAATTGCTTACCGAAAATTTCAGTTAATTTGGCCTTCAAAGATGGGACTCTGGTACATCCACCAATGAGTTCAATGGAGTCAATATCGGCGGTAGTCAAACCAGCATCCTTTAAGGCACCTTCGACTGGAACATGGAGTCTGTTCAACAATGGTTGAACATATTCTTCCAATTCATCACGGGTCAAGGAAGAAGAAACATCAATATCGTTCATCAAAGATTCAATGTTAATTGGAGCTTGAGAGTTAGCAGATAAAACCTTCTTTAATCTTTCAGAAGCAGCTAAAACTCTAGAGAAAGCCTTTGGGTTTTCTCTGACGTCGATCTTGTATTTACCCTTGAATTCGTCAGCGAAATGGTTAGCAATGGCATAATCGAAATCTCTACCACCGAAATGTTTGTCATAACTAGAACCTAAGATTTTCAATTCACCCTTCTTGACGGCGGCAATAGAAACTTGGTAAGAAGAGTTACCAATGTCAATGAAGGCAACCTTTTTAGGTTCGTCTTCTGGCAAGTCATTGGCCTTGAAAACACCGTAACCGACGGCAGCAGCAGTGACTTCGTTGACGATTCTAACTGGGTTTAAGCCGGCGATTTTACAAGCATCAGAAGCAGCACGACGTTGCTTTTCGGTGTACCAGGTTGGGACAGAAAGACAGATGTCGACGATATTACCCTTGGTTTCCTTGTAGGTGATGTCCTTGATCTTGTTGAGGTACATGGCGGCTAATTGAGTAGAGGAGAATTCTTGTTGTTCACCTAAGAATCTAATCTTAGCAGAAATACCACCATCTTGGTTCTCCACCAATGGACAAGAGAAGAACTTCTTTTCAATTTCAAGATCAGGATCGTTGAAGTTCAATCCAAGGATTCTCTTCAAGTTATCGACAGTGTTCTTGATGTTGGAGGTTTGTTGGTTCTTACCACTTTCACCAATGAATCTGTTTCTTGGACCGAATCCGATTAACGATGGAGTATTACGGTTGGAAACTTCATTGACAATGATATCAATACCTCTGTTTCTGGCACAGGCAATCACGGTGTTGCTGTTACCTAAATCGACACCGAATGGAGTAGACATTGTTATATTACTTAATTAAGGGGGGGGTCTAAGGACTGAGGTCTATAATTGCGTAAAAGAACGAGTTCTTATGTGGATATCCTCACCGCAAATTGAAATTTTTTTTCGATGCTTCGATTTGGTTCTTTTACAGGTTGACCCGTTGGGTGCGTTTGCGGTCGTGCATGGCCATTCTAGAATGTTCGGCCAAGAGGTGGCCCGGTTGGGATCCGTCGCTGGATGTGCTTGGTAGCGGTGGTGGGAAAGTGGTGGATGGTGGGTCTTTGGGATAAGGCCTCTGCCAAGAGCTGCAGTGGACGTGGTATTGACCTTGGCTCGGCAGAATAGAGGACGGGAAAGGGCAAAAGGGCGTCAAAGGGGCGACGATCTTGTGGTGCTAATGCCAATGTACGGGGCTCACCGGTGGCGGAGGTAGTAGCTCCATTATGGATGACTTGGCTAGTAGTTTCTCCCTGATGGATCTCCCTATATTGCTTACTACTTCTCACTGCTTCTCACTACTTCTCACTACGTCTCACTTCTTCTCACTGACTAATTCCTTTATTCGTCGCTGACGGACGCACCTATTTCTTTTCTTTGTGGGCCTTGTGAGAATGCTTAGCGCAGCAATGGAAATGTCAGCACCTCTTGGAGAACACCGTGTCATGATGGTCTAAATTAAGCATCTAGATCGGACCAAGCGGATCTGATTCTTGTTCGATCTCTGTAGTTTGGACTTCATTTATCTAGGATTACGTTGGCTGATCATGTCATGTTGGACTATCTTTGCACTAGCCCTCACTATCTACGTCCCTATAATTATGCCTGTCTGGTACTGAACTTGAGACTATTTTTCTCCATTTCTCTAATTTCCAGTACCACTTCTCACTACTTATCTTTCACTACTTATCTGTCACTACTAATTCGTCATTCAGTCCCCTTCCCTACTTCCTTACCTTTCATTTCCATCCATCTGTATTGATTCTGTTATCAACTATCACTATTCTCTTACTTCGAGCTCCTATCTGAACTTGCAACCCCTTACTATACTCTCATTACCCTGCTCTTAATGTACTACTATTTATGTACTGCCCCTACTCCTTATGTACTGCTCTTTATGTACTGCTCTTTATGTACTGCTCTTTATGTACTGCCCCTACTCCTTATGTACTGCTCTTTATGTACTGCTCTTTATGTACTGCTCTTTATGTACTGCCCCTACTCCTTATGTACTGCTCTTTATGTACTGCTCTTTATGTACTGCTCTTTATGTACTGCCCCTACTCCTTATGTACTGCTCTTTATGTACTGCTCTTTATGTACTGCTCTTTATGTACTGCTCTTTATGTACTGCTCTTTATGTACTGCTCTTTATGTACTGCTCTTTATGTACTGCTCTTTATGTACTCTGTTCCAATATCGTAAGCAACGTCATCCATCCTGGACTCTCCACCAATTGCAAATAATCCTCATACTTTCTTTCCCTCACAAAATTCAATACCAACTCAAACTCTTGCTCTCCTAAAATGGATATCTTGTTCAAGTATGTCAAGAAATGGAAGTCACGCAATGGATCTCCCATGCCACTAGTATCAGAATTCAAATATTGGCTCACCTTATGCAAATCTTGGTTTTCTCCCATGAAATCCCGATTCTCAATACTAAACCCATTACTAAACAATGGTTGTGGATCCAATGGAAATGAATCTGTAAGTGACACCAACAAAAAGTCAACAGGAAATGTAGGCTTCGCATTACTTTTAACCTCTAATCCATACTCATTAATTTCCAGATATTGAATGTCTGGTACATACCTTTTATCATTACTCTCATTAACATACACTTTGGATGGTTGGGTTGATGCTGTGATAAGATCGGCCTTGACCAATGCCTCGGCCCCAACAGATACTTGGAATGATCTAGGTTCGATTTCTCCCTTAAGACCACCACTGATAACACAGGTAACATATTTGGAAGAAAACTTGCCTGAATTACAATGCTTAGTAACATTTGGCCTTTCGATTTGCTTTCTAGCAGACATAAGAATCTCCAAGTTCGTTAAAAAGTAACTTTCTTTATGTCTCTTGCACAACACCGTCCCGTCTCTATTACCTGAATCAGTCAAATCGGTAAAGGTCATACCAACCTGGTATAAGCCCAATGATTTGGCCACATTATTCACTTGCTCTTCATTCTCCCATGGTAACAATGTCAACCCATCAGCTTCACCTGCTTGTGGAGGCTCATAAATGGCTTCAACCACAGCCTTGATTCCCAAAGGGACCTTCTCAAAAGCCTCATACCGTCCATAAAGAACACCATACCTTTGAACCCCAGTTTGTCTCCAAGTATCGATGAAACTATTCAATATCGACGAGTCTGCAAATTCAACATGGTCCACCATCCGGAATTTCTGCATTTGTAAGGTAATTGCCGAAGGCTGACATTTGGAACAAATACCTTTCGGGTATGGCTTATGACCATTGGTACATGTTAAATCGATCTTATAATTAGGTTCTTCCAATGGCGCAATATATGAAGATGCATTGTTACGGTTATTCTTAGCATCATTGATTTCTCGAAGATATGCATGATACGACAAATGCTTGATGGAATTCTCTTTCCTGTAGTTAACATCCCATGGAGGCAATGGAGAACAAAATTCACACATTCCTTTGGCTCCATGTCGACAAAAGGTAGAGGTAGGACGTTTGATCAATCCATCTTTCTTTTCTAGTTCCTCATCCACAGGTAATTGTGCAATTTGTTTAGGTATAATGTTCTCGGTGTTGATAGATATGGAGCCACCGGAAACTGTGGTAGCAGTAATATTGGCGGGTGTTTCAGTGTGACCGGAACTAGCCTCAGCCACAGGATCGTCATAAGTAACAAAAAGTATGTCCCCGTTCTTAAGACCCAAATCTTGAACAGAACGGCCACAGAACCCATTGGCTAATTCTCCTTTGGAATTGGGCTTATCACTAAGGTAAACCGTCTGCAAATCAGAGGTGTTGATCTTTGCAAGTAATTGTTCTAGAACATGGACGAAATCATCCAGATCATTGGTGGAGATCCGGAACATTCCATCTTTGGATCTAAACCGAATTATCGTCATTATATGTGATATGTGGTTGTCAATAATTCAACCTATCGCTTTCTCTCATATTTGCCTCCAGAATCACGTGACCGGCTGGGCTCTTTTTGGTGCGTATGTGCAGTACATTGTGATAATACATTAGTTAGTTGTTTATATATACTTTGATACAACTATTCAAATTATTGAATATGTTGACCCTGTTGACCTTATATGTGATGCTTTTCTTATTGGCGGAGTCCTTACGGCCTTCATCATCTTGTTCGTCTTCTTCTGGCACCAAAAATGCCTCCTCCTCTTCCACCAACAATTGTGGTTCCATTTCGACTTCTCTTACCATTAACGACAATGTACTGGAAGGTCGTATGGCTTTATCTGAGATACCTTCTTTCAACTGGAGGAATTCGGCGTCATTTGCGGTCAATTTACGGAATCTAGCACGTAAGTTTACCAATAGGATGGTAGGAATGGTCATACGAAAGTGAGTGCTAGCAGCATCATTTGTAGAAGCACCAACTCCACCCTTGCCGGACCCTGTAACTTTGATGGTATCATTGATATTATTAGAAGTCGACAAGTCTTGTATTGGTTTGACAAAGAGGGTTTCCAAAATGACAGGACGAAGTATTTCGTCGATAAGCACTTTTAGATAGTTCTGGGAAAGCTTAGTATGATAATTGGTATTATTGTTAAGGGTAATCAAGGACTTAGCATTGATGGCTAGTGAAGATATGTGGTTCTCTTGAGAGGTTGGTTTGGCAAAGATCTTGATGGGGATAGTGACGTTTGAAGAAAGCTTCACAAACGTGATCTGAGGGGGCATTGCTGAAAAACAAGCTGAAAGAGTGACTGATGTGCTCCTATGATATTAGCACGATAAGGTATCACCGAAATTATGAGATCAGAAATCAGAGGCAAAAAATATCAAGCGTAAAAAGGCTTCTGGAAAACAAGATCATGTGGAGATCTTAGAAGGCAATAAATGCCCATTTGAATAGAACTACATAATGTATTAATGATCCCAATATTCTCATACCATCAACTCATTTTGTGTGCTGAGTCTTAAACCTTCTGCTACGGGTTCTATATAATCTTTTTTGACTCATATAACTTTTTATTACTATTGTACACAGAACTAAAACTTGTAATCTTGAAGTGTTCTTCTTCACTTGCGGGGCAATTCGTATTGGCTAATTCGAAAATCTCTTGAAACTAGTTCTTGTTTCTTTTCGTTTTCTTTTCGTTTCGGTTCATTCGATTGTTTATCCAAGGCTTCAATTGAGTACTCGGAAATCGTCGCATCACAAATACATGGAGCGCCTGTTGTACTTCCCTTTCTTTGTTTGAAAATCCTCTCTAAATCAATTCTGTAAACTTCCAACGATTCGAAACAATTCACTTGTTCTTAAGTCCTTTAAAAACTTGGCTCGTTTTTTTTTGATTTTTTGATTTTTTGATTTTTTTTTCAATTTTTCGAATTAGCTTATAATGAACAATATTATGTCAAGATGATAATGGTTTCTCCAACAAATTAGGAGAGACTAAATCTTTTCATAAACGAAAACCCTGTTTGTAAATATTTGGAACACTTCCTTCAATAAATAAAATTGTCATCTTTGTGATAATGACTGATAAAATTTGTCACTTCAATAAAAAAGACAACCAACATAAATAACAATAATAGTAAGACCCTAATATTTGATATACCCAATTAAAATAATAAACACCCGGAATAATTAATAGAAACCAACTTTAGAAAGATAAAAATTCTTCAATTTTCAATCCATAATCGGGATCTTCCTCTTGTTTGATTTGACAGTTAGAACCTTCATGATCCATAAGCATGAAACTAGTTGCTTCTTGCTCTTGTTTCAAATAAGGTACTTCGAGAGTTTCCTCTTCAAATCCACGACTCATCATGAAATCATTCATTCCATGATTTTCTGCTCCTTGGTTACCTCTTTGTGTATTTGATAATTGGTATTCTTCTTCCAGAAACGACTCCATGAAAACAGGCATGATTGGCGCTGCAGACCAGGATGGATGGGGGGATGTTCTATGTGATTGATCGATGGATCAACCCAGAAACTATTCAGATTTATACGTGGAAATTTACCGTTGCAATGTTTAATAAAACACTTCGATTTGACATGACTGAGGAGAGTTGCTTCGATGCTGTGAATCCATACGGCCAATCACCCAAATCTGTATATGAAGGGACAACGAATTCATAATTAAAAAGGAAAATTTCCACGTATATTAATTAGAATAAATGTATTTCCAAACACAATTATTCTAATTAATATACATTTCTCACAATTTAAGTGTTGAAATGGTTGTCCCTTCCGGCAAAATATGCACACAGGAAAAGGGGGCCAGGAGGACAAGCAGAGAACAGTCAACAATCAATAAATAAAATTTTGGTGTATTATAAACATTTGAGAATCGGCACACTGAGTGATACAGTGTTGCCAAAACCTCGACAACAGGTTTCCGCGATGGTAGTTTCTTGAGCTGACAAAATTGCTGCTGAATTTTGCTCCATTGAATCATACGAGTTTGAGGAGTCGAATCTATTAGAAGAATGTTGGATTGGAGAAGATTGGTTGGTGTGTTGTTGGGAAGGAGAGGAGGTAATAGGGGAGGGGGTTGAATCGTTCTTGGTCAACATCAAATCAGTTGGGGAATTAGTTGGGGAATTGATAGACACAGGAGAAAGATAGTTGAAGTAGGTATTGGAATCACTTGGGACTGACAATGATGAATCAATATTTTTGGTGGTAGTATTATTATTATTAGAGTGAGTAAATTCATCCTTGAATTCATCCTTGATTTTCACACTATTGTCGTTTGTGGAAGAGGATGAAATGGATTCGGGGGTGTGATTTTCGAGACTCAGTTCGATTTTATATTCATCGTCTTCATCTTCGGAAAGAGAAGGAGAAGTGGTGGAACTTAATTTTCTCTTTTTAGATTGGGAAGGAGATGGCTCCAAAGTGGATGAGAAATCTTCATCTTCATCTTCATCATCGTCATTGATCAGTTTCTTCGAGGAAGAAAAAGTCATATTCGAGTGGATTTTTTCTCTCAAATCTTGGATATCTTCCAAAGGTTGTAAGGAAAGAGAAGATAATTGTTTGACATTAATCAAGGAGGAAATGGAATCATAGTTTGATTGGAGGGTAGACAAGTTCAGTTCCAATTTCACCATATAGGATTCCAAGTATTCAACGTGTTTTCTTTTCTTTTCTCTGGAAGCATGTGCTGCTCTTCTATTACGGAGGATTCTTTCTACTCTTCTTTGTTCTTTTTCTTCCTGAGTCTTTGCTCTTTTTCTAGGAGGAAGAGACGATTTAAAAGAACTCATAGAGGAAGATTTGGAAGCAACGTCAACGTAACCTTGATCAGACATAATGAAGCAATAACAACAAAAGTGAAAAGATATCTAAGATAAACTAATTTGATTGATTTGATTGATTTATTAAATCCTTATGGTGGAGATTTGAAAATGGAGATTTAAATGAAGGGTCCGGAAATCGGTCAATTTATAGATTCCAAAATTGATATCTTTCGAGCGCGCCTCGTTCGTGGTCGATTATTATTCACCGCCACCTTTTTTTTACCAATGAGGGGTTGAATCACCGAAATAAAATAGGAGGGGCACACGCAGCGCAAAAATCAAAATAATAAGTTGGCGGTGTAACCAGTCGGTGGTTTGTGTATGCGCACGACGTTTCATTTATCTGTTTTCGCCAAATTCTAAAATTGTCTTGTTTTTACAGCTGGGCTCTGTGAAATAATAAACAGGGGACAGGTTTGGAAGGTGCATGATGAATGGAATCGGTGCCGGTCGCTGCAGCACCAACTCACTGAGGACAGAGCAGCGGTGATGCACAGGAAGTCTGGGGGTCTTCGGAACCTTTGGTTTGGGGTCTGGACTTGTTCTGTGGATCACCTTGCTTTTGATTTGGAATCGCATAGTGCATAGTACTGTATATATTTGAAATAATGTACCTTCGAATTGCTTTCTTTATTGCCTCCATATAGCCTCCATAGTCCTTCCATCTGGAAGTGTGCACCGCGCCATTACCGCGTTACGTAACTAAAAATATCGTCCATCTGATAATAGAAAAGTAAACAACTTGCGTCATAATAATAGAGACGACCGTCTCAGTTGCGAGTTAATTTAGGCTTGTTCCAACTTTAAAAGGCGATGATAATAATCAGCCAATAAACTATACTGATAATAAACCTCACTATTCTCCTGGAGTGAGTTCCAAGTCCCCTTGTACCGACCCCATTGGCCGTTCCCAATCTTTCAGGCTTTCGACCTTTTGTGACCTTTTGTCCTTTTTTTCCCTTTTTCCATCTTCCCTTTACCCTTTTTCCTTTTTTGAACTTACTTTCTCCTTCCATCACCTTCTGTTCGGATTAATTTTCTGCTCACACTATTTTGTTATCCACATTATTCGTTTCGGTAGCATCATTCCCAAAATGCTTTCTACAAACGGCTCTCTACACACGCACATACTAACAAACTAACACACGAACACATGAACACACTAACACATGAACACTCTATCACATTAACACTCTAACACATGAACACTCTATCACATTAACACTCTAACACTCTAACACATGAACACTCTATCACTCTATCACTCTATCACATTAACACACTGTCTCTCTAGGCCACTTTCTCCTACTCCCACACACACACACGTGAACAAATGAACACCCTCCCTGTCATTGTGATTATTGCCAGATTGAATTCTCTTCTGACAGTGCTACATTCCCCCTCCTTCCCATCCCTGTTCTCTTACTATTGTCATCCACCCTTCTCGTCTCGACTTGTGTAATCAGTCGGTTCAACGTAGATCTCTGCCCATTGGCGGCACTATTGCTCCAATTCCAATTGTTTCATGCTACAAAATAGGCAATGGTTACGCACCCGAAGTGAAAAATTTAGACGCTCTAGAACTCGTCCTTGTGTTCTCCTGCACCTTGTTTTGACGTGTTATGTCCAACCTCTCTTTAGTGTCATATTGTGTTCACGTGAAATTGCTCGTCTGACCTTTTCGTCTCGCCCACTCACTAGTTAACCCCATCCAATATGATCCATTTTGGCTCCCCGTTGCCTGATTGTTTGATTTGCCTGCCCGTCTGTTAGTCTTTGCTGCCTTCACTATGAAATCAGTTCTCTCTATACAGTCCCATGTAGTGCATGGTTATGTCGGAGGTAAAGCCGCTATCTTCCCCTTACAATGTCAAGGTTGGGAGGTCGATTACGTCAACACGGTCAACTATTCAAATCATACAGGTTACGGTTCTTTTAAAGGGTCGGCCATCGACGTCGACCTGGAACTCTGCCCCATCTTGGATCAGCTTGTCGCTCTAAACTCTTCCTACAAAGCGATAATCTCGGGCTACGTCCCCAATGCCAAGATCATTGCCAAAATACATCTGTTTGTCGCCTCGTTGAAAAAGTCATCACCAGAGATGATCTATCTTCTAGACCCAGTCATGGGCGATAATGATTTTTTGTATGTGGACCAAGATTGTGTGCTGCAGAATAAAACCATCCTAGCCAGTTGCTTGGTCGATATCGTCACCCCTAACCAGTTCGAATTGGAACTCCTTGTAGGTTTCAAAATCACCAATGTGGAACAATTACGCTCGGCAATCCGTGTCTTACACTCTTCCTACGATGTGCGATTCGTGGTAATCACCTCGCTCGACGGGGCCCTGATCTTAAACAATCCTTCTTATATTGGTTGCGCCATATCGACAGCCTCTTCCGACTCAATCCATCTCTTCGAAGTACCAGTCATCAATTCCTATTTCACAGGAGTGGGTGATCTCTTCTCCGCATTATTACTAGACAAACTATACTCCCAATTGACACAATACCGAGCAGATGATCTAGCCATGCTAACACGTGCCGTCAACCAAGTACTAACTATCATGTCTCAAACTCTCCATTTAACCCACAAATTGGCCATGGAAAATATCGGTTCTGAAATGGTGGGGAAGATTAATGATGCAGATCTGATGAAACATTTCGAGCTCAAAATCATACAGGCCAAACAATACTATCACTCTCAAGATGAGGGACAATTTAGAATGAAAATTATCTCCAAATCTTAACTAAAAACTCTCAATATAGACTAATCCAATCCCTTCGTTTGGGCATTATCCCGCGTGGATTTTAAAATACTTCTATTTTTTAAAAGTAATTTCATCATGGAAATTTTTAACTTTTCTTGCCGAAAATTTCTGCTCTTCATTGGTGCCAGCTATTGCAACGAATTTAATACATATACCCCTATGTATGATTGGAATAAAACCCACAGGTAGAGCATCTTATTCTTCGGGCGCTGGTATTAAGGGTATGGTCGATATCTGTATGTGAACATCTCACTCTGTCACGTATTTTGTTTATTTTCTAAGTACTTCGTTGCCTTTATTATATAGCATTTTAGTTCTGGTACCACCTCTGAAAATCCAATTATAGTAGTATATCTTCCTCGTAATTGGTCTCTCGACTTCTCTACCTCATATCATGTTGCCGTATGCACATAAGGAGAATCCACAGGAAATTCTGGTAGTTTCAGCTTGTAGTCAACATGTCTCCATTTGAATACCATGTTAGCATACCGACGAGAATATTGAAAATATTTTCATACCAACAAGAAACTTCCTGTTCATCGCTTTCAACAGATATTTCTCGTTTCCCCCTTGGAAACTCTCAAAAATCCAGACTGGAGTGCATATCCAATATCATCAATATGCACCTTCAGCAGAATTCCTCGCTTTACTTTGTACCGAGCTTGGCTGAATATACGATGCCTTCTCCGCCGAAAACAATACTCATGCATGATGTTCTCTTTTTCATTCCATCATGAACCACACCTGCTTATCCCGTCCTATTCATTATATGATTTTAACTGGTCCTAGAATAAACTTAGCCATGCTCTAGAACTGAAAAAAGAAACCTAATCTCATCCCATAATTAAAATGTTTTCATTCTTTGCAGATGAGTTCCATTCCATGATCACCTTCATATATTATCGATGGTTCCTTAACACCATGTGAAGACAGGAGGTTTGCTCTTAGCCTTCTCAATTCTCTCGATTATAACCTTTCTAGTTCCTTCATCCTCTTCATTATTATCTCCCTTAGTATGCGTCAAATTATAATCATAACCATTGATAGGCAGCGTAATATCCTTCGTATTGGTAATCTCAGGGTCACATGATTGTATTGTGGATGAAGAAAGCTTCTTCTTTGGGTTGGACCCTCTCTGTACAGGGGCATCGGTAATCATTTCCTCGTACTCTCGAATATTCCCAATATCATATACACTAGTCTCCATGGCTTCAATAACTATTTGGTTCTTGATCAGTTTTGGAATGTACATAACATCATCCCACACTAGTAAATTTTCTCTTCTGGTGAGCTCTAAAGGTCCAGCATAACTCAATTTCAAGATCTCTGTCACATTGAAGGCTTGACCCTTTAATACTGCCAACTGCTTCAACCACATTCTTTGCTTGAAATCGTTGTCCATTTCAAAAACCTCTCGAAGTCCAGTTACTGTCTGTTCCCACCAATATTTCGATGTCAATAACGGAAGGTAATGGTCTCTGGTCTTCTTGGAAAAGGGTTGTCCTATGATCGATAATGGTAGAAATAACCATCCAAAAGGAAATGATCTCCATTCATCTGGGTTCTTCCATGGAAAGGCCAAACCTGAATCTATGGCTCCTATCTTGATACTTGGACTCAATGTTTTATAATCATTAGTTTCCACCACAGTTTTCCAGTGGATTTTGATCATCCAATTATCCAAGCCTCTATCTGTATTTCTCATGATATAATCCAATATCACCAACTTTTCTAACTCTTCTCTAAATTGTTGTAATGAAGCTTTAGACCAATGGAATAATGCATCATATTCAAGTACCTTAGGATCCACTCTTATATCCAGTAGTTCTGGAAGCTCGTCAATTTCTTCAGGAACAGGAAATTGCCTAAACCACAAATGGGCCTCGGTATACCCATTTAAAAATAACTGAAAGGAACCAATTTTGAGTGGTAATTTCTTCATTTGTTCAGATTTATCCCAATAAGAATAATAAAAACTAGGAGACCGTAAATAAATTATACTGGTAAATGGAACAATATATGAAAGTAGCTGTCTATCAAGTACACATGCAGCTGCTTCGCTAATGTATCCCAAGTTTGGAATAAGACATGATCGTCCAAAGAAACATGGAAAGAAAGTTCTATGCATCCATTTGGTCCATTTGGGAGAAAGGGGACCATATGGTTCTTCGTCTTTGGGTTTGAACACTCCTACCTTATAAGGATGAGAAATGCCAAACTCAATAGATTTCTTATTATAAATAAAATAGCTTCCAGATGAACCCTGAGTGATTCTTTCTGGGTTTAAGTTTTCTAACTCAATGAGGTCAGTAATGGAATCAATTAGTGAGGCGAATTTTGTTGAGCTAATATAATTCTCTGGGAAATCAAACTTCTCCCCACTGGCATTTTCTATGATCTGTTTCCAATGGAGAGTGAAATCTTTATCATTGTTTATGGGATGATAATTCCCTAGAGCCTTAAAAATGGAATATTCGATATGGTACTCTTTTTCTTCTGGCGGTAGCTTCGATTTCCGTTTTGGAGAATTGGACAAGGGTTGGTATACCCACTTGGCGGCAGGAATAACGTAATTTTTAGTAAATCGATACAAATTACTGGCCTCGCTTGCTCTTCTAGATACAGGTAGGGATCTTGATATTAACGGTGTAGATTCATTCTGTTGCCTCAATGGTGACGATAAGTGGGGGCTTGAGCCCAAATACGGAGAAATTGACCTTGGAGAATGTGGACTATTGGCTACATCATGACCATTGGACCCTCCTTGGTTGGCTACTTCTTGGTACAAAGGACTGTATGTATTGTCGAACTTGGGGGACGATAAAAGTCCTTGGGTATTTGTAGGAGAGATGGAGTCTTCCCTTGAATAACTCATTATTGGAAATGAAGTCACGTTCACAGTACTTACCACTGTAATTGACTACCTTATTCTCTTTCTGGGTTCTTACCAGTATTTATCTTTGAATTGATAAAGAAACGTGAATCTATTTGGGTGGTGCACGTGATGTTTTGAGAGCTTTCGAATTGCCCGGTTAGCACCTTACGTAATATTTCTGCCAAAACTTACAATTTCTACTTTTACTATTATATTCATACACATATATATGTATATATATATATATCTATTTAAGGTGCATATGTGACAGATCACACATACTTCTGATGAAAAGTTGGATAAATGGGTAACGTGGGAGAATTAAATTACTATGGTATGTCATATGATTGAGTGGGAAATCCACTCTGGTAGTTGCGACCAAGGGCCGAGGGGAAAGGTTTTTTTTGGGTGCAAAAACTATTTGTCAATCTTATATCAACAATAAACCTCCACCAAGGACAAAGGTTTGGACGAAAAGGAACATTCTCATGATAGTGGAATCGACAGGGATGTCGTAGGAAGAGGCAGCGTTATGAGAACTGGTGGCTTTGGCCGAGGAAGTGGCCGTTTTGGACAGAGAAGTAGCTTGGCTAGATCCACCACTAGTGGAGGTAACCATAGCTTCCTTGTTCTTCCCCTTAGCTGTAGCTGAAGTGGATGAGGCAGCGGATGATGAGGATGGGAAGACGTAACTATTTAAGTCTTCGAATAAGCCTTTATTTTCCAAATCATCAACAATATCCATAATAGCTGGATAGTACTTACCAGCTAAATTGATGAGGGAATCACTGCTGTCCAAGACTTTTCCGAGAAGGCCGGTAATCAAGGTTGGGTCTCCAAGAGCCGAACCTACAATTCCAGTAATATTGATGCTGGAAAAATCGAATTTAATAGCCCCAGTCTTTGAAATATCTCTGGCAAATTCAACAGTCATATTTTGATAGCTTTTGTTTGCAATTGCCCTTTTAACAACATATACGGCAACTCCAGTATCGTTAAGAGCATTAACAGTAGTTCCCAAGACATTAGTGAAAAGACTAGATCCTAAGAACGAATAGACAATGTTACCAACGAATGACGAAAGACCACTGGTTTTAACTTCTCTCTTCAGATTCAGATTTTGTGGCATGATGGTATCAATAAGGAAAGCGATGGCTGGAATATTGGAATCAACGATTCGGTAAATCAAGTCCAGAAGAACTGGTCTGAAATTAGAATCCAATAAAAGTCCATCCAATAAGGAAGTAGGCAATCCAGACTTGATGACGACTTCAAGAATTTCACTTATATTGACACTAGATAAAAGTTTTTCACCTGAAATGAAAGAAGACCCGTTTGCCGATTTGATTAACTTGGCAGTGATATTGGCAAGCTTTTCAATTCTATCAGAATGTCCTGCAAAATCATCCAATACTGAAAAAATGATATTGGATTTGTTGACTGCCAACACAAGAGATTCGGCAGCAGATGTAGAACTGGCCCTCTTCTTGAGAGTGGTATAATCTTCGCTCATTTGTGAAAGAATTCCATGAGGCAATCTTGTTTCAAGAACAGTATCAAAATATTCCTCAATTTCAAATTTGGAATTGTCCACTGGCATGGCATATGGGATGGCAGCCACGAATGTGGACATCAAACATGTTAAGGAAAACACTTGCAATAACCTCATTATTGTATTATTTGACGATGATATGAAGTAGAACGAAAGTATTAATAATTATATCTGTCAACGTTGATTTTATATATATGAAGAAGAAGTAAAAAAAAGAATTAGGGAATAGTGTGACTTAAGAAGGGTGAAAATACCTAGTGGTAAGTTTGCTTGTTCATTTTCGGATCTCCAAACATGGAAGCTTTTGCATCCAAAGAATTTCCCAAACCGGAAATGATGCTGATAATATCACTTCCAAAACGGGAAATGTGATTATCAAGCTCGTTTCCAATTTTGGAAGTTGGGAAAAAGAAAAAGTTATTTATGATGGGAAAGTCAGGAGGTCTGTGTCACGTGACTCAGACCATATCTAAAACGTTCCTTTTTAACAATAACAACTTCATACACTAGTTAATCCATTTTATAGCATCATATTCAATAGTTCATCGACATTATCTCCCTTAACAAGAGACTTTGGTAGCCTAAAATGTATTATTGTTTTAGATTCTTTTGGAAATTACAGGGTGCAAAAGCCAAACTGTAGGTTTAATTCTCAAATGTTTCCCGATTGGGACGTGGAGAAATGGTTGTTTCCTAATTAGGTAAGATTCACTTTGTAATAGAATCAGGAAATCAGTGATGATATTAAATATGGTTCAACAGCCACTTGCATTGCCATTAGTACTTTTTCCTTGAAAAACATCCTTACTAATACCAATACCCATACCCATAGAGAATGAAGTTAACTAGAATACTTTACTCTGTCCTTCCCTTGGTGACCTCGGTAACGGCGATAATTAAGGCAAGTCCTGTTGCAGAAGAGCTTGAAATTTATCCACAAGAATATCTCGACTTAAGGGATTTAGTTGACAATTATGTCAGTGAGAGGTCAGGAGAAACGGTGGCTACTTTTGATAAGAGAGACACCGTAAGCACATTGGAGGCCATCTTTGGGTCTGTGCTCGAATCTAATATCGTCACGAAAGTGATCGATGAAATAGCTAGTTCCACTTCTAGAATGGACCAAGTTTCTAATCTTATTATCAAGGTTCTTAATTCAACAACCTCCAACCTGACTTCGGGTTCAAGCAGTCCCCTCCCTGTGAATCTCACCGAGATTTTGAATTCAGTTCTTGGTTCTGGTGTGGTATTTACTACATTGGATGGTCTTTTAAAAAACGAAACTAACAGAAACCAATTATCCGATTTGGTGTCACATGTACTTACTACACAATATTGGGTTCCAAAGTTATTAGTTGAATTAGGTGCTGGACATGCTTTAACTTGGGATTTTTTGGCTGATCTTGTTAAAAATACCAAGAGTAAGGCTGATGGAGCTAACAATAAACAAGTCGTCTTTGGAATAAATAAGAGAGACAACAGTAGCTCCAGTAACAACTACCAAGGATCTGCATCCTCTTTTCTCAACAATCTTCTTGGATCGGTCTTACAGTCTTCATTATTGCAAAATTCCCTTGATGATGTGTTCGTTGCATTGAATAATACTGATTTTTTGGTTCCTACAGTTATGTCAGTCACCAATTCCTCCAGTCTTGGAATCCTTGTCCTGAACATTGCCAGCAATGTCTATAACAGTGGAGTTTTGTACAATATTGATATCAATGGTTTGTTCAATTTAGGAAAGAAGAATCATGTCCTTAGTGACACTATACAAGTTGCTTTGACCCAGCCTGATTATGCTCCTTATTTGGGCCTTCTTTTACAAAGATCAGACAAAAGTGGGGCATTCTTAAAAGTCCAAGAAAACTTATACGGAACGAAAGCCGTAACAAAATAGTAATGATATAATATGAGAACTTTAAAAGTAACAGAAAAAGAGTAGAAAGTGCAGTAGAAAGTTGAAGCAAAGTAGGAGAAGAATGAGAATGGTACAAAGACCAACTGGAAGAAAATCATTCCAACCGTGAAGACACAGAAGAGACTTTGTTGTTATTGCTATTGTTATGTCAATGACCATGGTTATCTACTAACACAATGGTAATATAAAATCAATGTTTTCATTTTCTCAATGTCTGGAAAGGTTGATTATTTCTCAAAATGATATCCCTCGTCGTCATTCTACACTCCTTCTATCACTTTCTTTAATTCGTTAACTTTTATTTCTAAACATACTTAAAATTTCAATGCATTCATAATACCGTAACCAAGTGTAACAACACAAACGTAGGCAATGACGGAGGCAGGAACACCTCTGGTAATGAAAGTATTGACTGTCAAATAAGGCTTACCGACCTCATCAGTCATACTGATAGCTGTGACATTCGGGAAACCTGATGTAGGCAATCCCATAGCAGCAGATGAAAGTAATGCAGTACCCATAACCAAGATTAATGGATGTGGTTGTGGTAAACTCTCTCCAACTTCTTTAACAAGAGGAATGATAATCAAGGCTGCAACAGTATGGGAAACAAAAGTAGCAACAACCAAGATAAGAGCACCGAAAACAATAAGAATAACAAACACGTTGAAATCTTCTATCTTTTTTTGCAAGGCATGGGCAATAGTGCTAAGTAAACCAGAAGAAGTGACAGCTTTACCAAGAGCAAGACCACCCATTGCAAGCCAAACAATACTCCATGGGAAGTTATTCAAATCGTCAGCCTTTAACATACCAGTTCCAAAGAACAATACAATCGGAATGATTGAAATGATACCAGATTCACCAAAAGTACTTTCGATTTGTGTCATCACACACCACAAGATAATGGTGGTAATTGTGACCATACAGACATAAATTTGCTTCACTGTAAGTCTGTCTTTGATAGGTTTGAAAGGCTTCAATTTGACGCCGGAGATCTTGAAGGTGAATACCAACTCCAACCAGATTCCAAGCATAGCAAGAATGGCCACAGGAAGGGCAACGGCAAACCACTTACCCCAACCAGGGTTTGGATTCATATATTGCATGGCAATAACATTTTGAGGAGATGCAATAGGGGATGCCATACCAGCAACATTGGAAGCCAAAGCAATACCCAAAACTAAAGCTTGAGCAAATGGGGAATCGGTAGGTTGAGTTCTTAATACTGGTTGAATAAGCGAATAACAAAGAACTGGGGCAGCAACATTCGAAATCCACATGGCCAAGAATAAAGATACAGCCATAATAGAAAGTAAAACGTTTCTTGGTTTGGTACCAGCAAATGCCAAAATAAATGAAGATACCACCTTGGCAACGTTATACTTAGATAATGCACCAGCCAAGGTAAAACCACCAATCAAAATCATAATAACTGAAGACCACATGGTACTCAAAATATAGGCGGAAGCATCTTTTGCATCCATAGGACCTTTGGAAGGATCAGTATTTTTCAAAACCTTACAGGTAACAACGAGAAGTGGGACCAACATAGCAGTGACATATAATGGTAAGGCTTCAGAAGCCCATAACATGGCTGAGGCCACCAAAACAGCCAAACAACGAGCTTGCTCCTTATCATTGAAGGTCTTAATTGTAAGTAAAACAATAAATACCACCGCAGTAACAAGCAACTTCACTATTTGCCATGAAACTAGAGAAGAAGGTACATTGAATGAATCTCTTCCAAACACAGTAACGTTGAATGGGAGCTTGATCGATTTCATTCTAATGTACATCATAGAGTTATGAATAACACCTTCATCACCCATCTTATTGTTTTGGGTGGCAGAATCCAAGTGCAAGTTGTAAGACTTCTTTTCCAAGGAAAGAAGATCTTTCCAAACAGTATTACGTTCCCAAACGATATGGTCTCGAAGATGAGACTTCAAGTCTATTCTAACATGTTCCAAATCTTGAGCAGTTGTCTTCGAAGTTAATCTTCCACTTAAGAAAGCATTTATTTTGACGATTTGATCAATGGTGGAGTCCAATTTTGAAAGGGAATCTGGGTAAAAGATTCTGTAATTCGATGGTAAGAAATTCTCGGTGAAATCAGCCTTGATAGCATAATTACATGTCTTATCGAATTTCTTACAGATCTTTGTAAGACCAATTTTGTTTAATTCAATGAATGATTTCAATTCTGAAAATGCAATGAAAAGAGAAATGGATTTTCTCTTGAGGGTAATTTTCATTTGCTGTTTGACATTGAAATCAGTATGGTTCAAAAGAGAAGAGTTTTGATGATGTTCATCATCGTCGTCTTCATCTTCGTCATCATCTTCATCATCGTCGTCTTCAAAATGGTGATCAATGACGACTTCTTGTTTTTCTAAATCCATATTAGCGTCATGGGAATTACCAATGTGATTGATATGGTCGAAAACAGAAGCATTTGTAGTGGTTCTAGAAAGAGTGGATTTGATGTTATATTGGTGATGTTGGTCGTTTTCTACTATTTCTGGGTTTTCGTAATGGTAAGCTTGAGTGAACTTGAAAACATCGTCAATGTTGACGTTGTTAGCTTGCAAATCCTGCACAAGGTTATCATACTCTTTTAAAATGATAGTTTCTTTTTCATTGTAAAAATCGGAGATCTTTTGCAATTCTTGAAGAAGTTGTTTGGTGAAAACTTTCAAAGGATCAAAAGAATCCGATTTAGGATCGGAATAATCTTCAGATTCGGAATCTGAATTGGATACGTTAAGTGCACCTGTGGCACCGTTAGAGCTAGAAAATGTCACTATCGTTGAATTGTCAACATCCACAGTAAGCGATTCAAGCGACAGATTGTTCTTTTCTGCGGGAACAGGCGCAGAGGCCGAGGACTTGCCTATCTCGGTGGTAATGATAGTATCATTATTCAATTCGTTGTCTTGAGCAGAAGCTTTTTTAAATTTCTTCATAAACTTGGCAGTGCGAGATTTAGCTCCTCCTGCTGCTTTCTCGTAAAATTTTTCATTGCTGTCGTCGTTGGTTCTTCTGGCAGCTCTCTTGGCAAATTTGTGATTCTCAACCAACTCACTAACTGTGGTAGGGGTCACCTTATCAATATTGTAGCTACCATCGTTTGGTGCGGAATCCGAAACCAGTAACTGGTCTTGTTGAAGCTTGTATATCACCTTCTTAAGGGTGGGATAATTGACATAACTGTCTTGCCATTCAGGAACAGCGTTAAATTTAAGGGAATGGGCAAACTTCATGGGGGTGATTTAGTGATGATATCCAATAGCGATGATTTAGTATATGGCGATGGCTTAGCTAAGTCTTCTTCAAATTTACTAATTAATGAAGTTCCTCGGGAATTTTTATCTCCTCGAACTCTTCTAAGTACCTGATAATGTCTTACTAGCAATACTTAACTATGTTTGTCTTCTTATCTTTTCTTGGTTTCCTTGCAGTCGATGTTATAAAGCCACTGTGAAAACCGTTATTATGCAGCCGGAAGATCTCTTTTAGTTGTCGTGTGACTTGAAGTCCTAATCTAGATAAGTATCGTGTGAGCTTAAGATGAAGTATAAAATTTTCTTGACAAGTCTAACAACGTGGGTGGGCTGGACATCTCTGGGGGGAACTGGTATAGTCGTGCCAGGTGAATAGAGTTTCTTTTTTGAGGATTAATTAATTAACGGCACCCACGTGGGGTGTGCCCGGCCTAAATAAAGGGGAACTATCCTTTCGAGACAATGGTCACGTGATGTATATGGCCAAGCCCACTTAACAAACCCCATCCATCATTTACTGGGGTATGTTACGTAATGAGCCATTTCTGTCGGTCGGCCCATTACCACGTAGTATGAGAATATGCGCGTGCTTCGTTCGTAAGCGGTTGCAGGAGCGGTTGTAATTTGGTATCGCCGATAGTCGGAAACCGAATCTGAAGTCGCGTCTTTGGACAACAATCTATGTCGCAAACGACTTGACATCATTTTCTCTCTTGTCATACGCTGACTAACAATATGTGACTCTTTTTTTCTCCCCTCATCTTGTGTAACATTCTATGCATACCATTTTATCACGTGAACCCACACATGACGTTCTCCACCTGACTCATTCGCTGTAACACCAATGGGCCCGTCTTGGAACAGATTATCTGCAAAACCAAGCTGTGGCTCTCTCCACAACCACATTCTGTTTCGTCTATATTCTAGTGAAGTAAAAAACATACCCTGATAAACATCTCAGCAGTCTTCTTCTTTCATCCCGGATCACTTTAATGGACCTGTCGCCGTCTCAACATCAACGGCCCACCCCTCGTCGTTTCAACAGAGGCATCATTCATGAAGGTGAATATATTCTGAAACCTTCGAGGCCTTCATTGCCTATTTCCTCTTCGGATATTCTTTCGGAGTGTATCCGAACTCCGTGTTTCACTCCAGTGAAATTGAACTCGCCAAACTTGACTATTGCCGAACTGTCCAACAGTGGTGAGTCCGTTTTCACTAATCATAAACTTCAATCCAACAGCGCCCAAGATCCTACCCAGTATACTTCAGTACGTGCTGAATCGCGTTTCAATGGCGACTCTCGTGATGGGGTGGATTCGCCTTCGTTGCATTCAAATGGCCATTCTCCAAGCTTGATCCATAAATGGACTCATACTCATTCCATCCTTTGTGTGGTTCCCGCTCCAAGTAAGAAACTTATCTTCTGTGGAACTCAAGATGCGAAGATATTAGTTTATGATATGGTCAATTTTAGTTTGAAATACGAAATAATCAGCACTTTAGAAGACCATCCTGCATCTGTACTTTGTATGGCTATCACTGATGATGAGAACCATTTGTTCAGTGCTGGTTCTGATTCTTTAGTCAAAGTATGGGACATTTCCAAAATCAATAGCCCTTCAAAGTCTTCCTTGGATACAGAATCATCGTCGTCATCATCATCTTCAACACCAACGCCTTCTCCTCCTCCTTTCCATTGTACCCACATAATCTATTCAGTGGTTGATGTTGGTGATATCTTTTCAATTGCCTGGAATGAATCTTTATCTACTTTATTCATCGGTGCGCAGAATGCCTCTATCCTTTGGAGTAGACTTTCCCTCGATTCACATTCTTCTTCTTCAAATACTTCCACTTTTGAAAGGTTGCCACATTTCAGATACAATAAATTCTTTGATTCCAAAGGCCCAGGTGGTTCATTCAACACTCTCCAATCGAAGCATCAACTCATGAGAAAGAACTCCAGTACTCAAATTCAAAACAATGTCAGTTGTCCTGTACTTGTAGAAGTACATGCCGACGAATTGATTCGGTTTGCACATAATGGTTATGTTTATTGTATGGAAGTTCATAAATTGGGGACTGGCGTGGGGGATTCAGCTGAAGAACATCTTATATCCTGCGGTGGTGATGGGATAGTGAACATTTGGTCAATTCAGAAAAACCTCAAGGCTGGGACCTTGCGTTTGACCAAAATCCGTTCATTGGACAATGAGGGTTCTATCTTATCTATGTCTATACAAGGTTATCTTTATGTTGGGTTATGTGACTCCACAATCAAAGTTTGGGACTTGACCACTTACCAAATGATTAGATCATTCCATTTCTCACAATGTTCAGATAATGATGATTCTTCTAGCTCATATGACGAGGTCCTTAGTTTAGGGATCTTCAATGATTGTATTTTCAAAGCATCGAATCTTGGAGGTTTGGTCAAATTCACTCTCAAATCCCATTCCCCCATAGCATGGCATGTTCATGACGATACTGGGAATAACTCGCCTCAAACACAACGTAATGATCCTGCCTATTTCATCTCCCAGGATGATACTTACTCCAATTATAATTCTGATAGTGGTGTTGTTCTTGCAGTTAGAATATTTTCGGACGGTTCTGGACCAACTTATTTGGTGTCTGGAGGTCATAAAGCACTTTGTTTGTGGGATATTTCCAATATTGGTAACCCCAAAGATCCCAAAGTCAAAACTTCTTCCGTAGCCATGGCCCCAGAAGTACCTGATGAATCTGCCAAATTCTCAAATGAACAATTATTATCCTCCTTACATCGTTATATTTCATATAAAACTGTGTCAAAGTTTCCTACTTTATACTTGGAAGAATCTCGTGAATGTGCTACTTTTTTGACTCGCCTATTGTCGAATTTGGGTGCCAGTGTTACTAAACTATTACCCGTATCTAATGGGAATCCAATAGTATATTCTACTTTCAAAAGAAACTTGAAGGTTGGAAATGGTATTACACTGACTGGTGACCCCAAAATCGATTCATTGGGTGCAAAATTGAATGATTTAGATATTGATGCTTCAATCTCAACGAGAGTTCTTTGGTATGCACATTATGATGTTGTTGATGCTACTAATACTGAAGCCACGGGATGGTGTACTGACCCATTTACTCTTACAGCTCGTGACGGGGATTTATATGCCAGAGGTGTATCTGATAATAAGGGGCCCACATTAGCTGCAATTTATGCAGTAGCCGAACTTTTTCGTCGTCAGGAATTATCTTGTGATGTTGTGTTTATTATTGAGGGGGAAGAAGAATGTGGATCAATTGGTTTTCAAAATGTGATTAAAGATAATACCGATTTGATTGGGAATATCGATTGGATTATGTTATCAAATTCCTATTGGCTTGATGATGTTACGCCATGTCTTAATTATGGATTACGTGGGGTTATCAATGCATCAGTGACTATCAAATCAGAAAAGCCAGATCGTCATTCAGGGGTAGATGGGGGTGTTCTGAAAGAACCTACCATGGATATGATGCAAGTGCTTGGCCAATTAGTTGATGCTGGTACTGACAAAATCCAATTGAATGGATTCTATGATGACGTGCTTCCACTAACCGAAAAGGAAATTGAATTGTATCAAAACATTGAAAGAACAGCCATTAAAAACAATATCAATAATCAAGATTTGCAGACATTAATGGCCAAATGGAGAAATCCTTCACTTACAATCCATAAGATTCAAGTTTCTGGTCCTAACAATTACACTGTGATCCCACAAGTGGCCAAAGCCACGATTTCAATCCGTATAGTGCCCAATCAAGATTTGAATACCATCAAGAATTCGTTAACTGAATTCCTTACCGAGAAATTCAATGCTCTTCATTCTAACAATGAAATTGATGTGAATATATTTCATGAAGCAGAACCGTGGCTTGGAGATCCTGGTAACGATGTGTATCAAATTCTATACGAAAAGATCAAGAATTCTTGGGGTCAGGTTCCACTTTTCATTAGAGAAGGAGGATCAATTCCTTCTATTAGATTCCTTGAAAAATGCTTCAATGCTCCAGCTGCACAAATCCCATGTGGTCAAGCTTCTGATAATGCCCATTTGAGAAATGAAAAGTTAAGAGTCATCAACTTGTACAAATTAAGAGATATCTTACAAGATACTCTTAGAGAATTGGGCCTGAATAAATAAGGCCTGAAGTAGATAATGAAAGAGTTATATTCATAAAATACATATATTACAATATAGTTAGTCCGTTACTATACTAGCTACTGGCATTCCCAGTAGTAAATAAACATAGTAAAAATATCTCGTCAACTATTGTAGATTGTGGGCAATATTTAATAGCGATACCACTGAGGTAATAAAATTGGATTGTTTTGAATTGAATGGCATATCACGTAATGATGCAAGGGTGGATAAATATGGGTACATTTTGTGGAATATTGAATCAGATTAGGAAAGTATTTCAGTTTCGTTAATGTTTGATCTAAATTGGTTTGTTTTATTATCAAAATAATTCTTTTCGTCTTTGACGTCGTAAGTACATTGCATTCTTCATATTTCTCCGAAATCTTCTTCGAAGTTTCTCTCTTATTTCTCCATTCTTCTTTTAATTCAGTTTTACTTTGGTTTGTCTTCTATTTCTTCACTTCGCTTCTTCTTTCAGTTCATTCATAATTCCCTAGACTGTTTCTCAAGCTTTTATATACTTCTGAAGTTTCTCTCTTCATTTCTCTTAAAATATTAAAGCATTCAATTTGACCAACCGATTGGATCTATTGGTGTAGCATATACGAGTCTGCTTGCGAGGGTGCTTTAATAATTTGTTCACTTGTGAAATGCTATGGGCTTTCTTGGTATTGGTTGAATCTTCTTCATCGTCAGATTCCTCACTTTCATTACATAAATCGTAATCTTTATCATACCATAACCACGAATAATGATTAGGTATCTTTTCTGAATCAGATGAAGTTGTTTTGGAAACTTTTTCATCCAGTCCTTGTTCACTTCCGATGATAGAATCATCTTCTCTAAATCGTAACATCTTTTTGCTTTCCACGTTCTTACCAGAAGAAAGTGTGGCAGTTGTGCTATCTGAATGTACTGAATGATTTCCATTTGAAAATGTCGAACCTGTGGACTCTATGCTTGCAATTGAAGGTCTTTGACTTTGTTGAGGAGGTGGGCTCGGTAAGCTATTTAGTGATGACGAAGACAGCGATTTGCGGGCTCTTTTATTCAAACCTGAAATCACAGTCAATAATTCGTTTGCATTGATTTTATCTTTATATGAAAGTTTGAAATGATGGAACGTTACGTCTGTATGATATCTATCAAGGTAACGATTTTTCAATAACGATTCTGGATTGTGTTGGTCAAACAAGACCACGTTATATCTTGCTTTAGTAGCTTCTAAACCAGGAGAGATTGCACATTTGGTAGCAAAAGTAACGGAGTCATCAGATAAATAGAAAATGAATATTTGGCTAAATTTGCGATGGTAATTGGATCTTTCAGATTCTGACATCTTGGCCAATTTTCTCTTGTCGATGAAACTGACGTTTTTCTGATCTATATGGAAATGCTTAAGGACAACAAGAATATCATTTACTTCCTTGGAGATTTTATTGAGAACAATCAAGATTTTACCAAGACTGACGGTGTCATCAGCAGTGGAGACGGTGATGTCTTCATTTTTGAGATTGTCCATGAGGTTATCTTTTATGAAGGAGTAGAATGGCACCATGATATCAAGAAAGAAGCAGCAATCGTGAAGACTGATATTCTCAGGTAATTTGACCAAAGTGGAGGTAGGGTTGAGTATCTTGATGTAGTCTTGGAATCCTCCGTCGATGGTGACGCCGTAGATCAAATTGCGAAGGCAGGAGTATTTATTGTAGTAGTGGTATGACTTGTAGGACAATTGTGTGATGTCATGTCTGGCTAAATGGGCGCAATTAGAACAAGGAGATATGCCTTGTGGTGTACAAGAGGTGTAGGGGAAGATCAAGTATTTTGAATGTGGAGAGTCTTTGAAAGGAGCCAAGCTGGGATGGTCAGTGGTGGAGTGGACTTTGCCGATGATTTTGTTGCCCGGGACGATTGGCTTGAGGCCGGAATCGTTGAAGTCCGACTGGTAATTGATGCCTACCATTTTGATTTTCAAGATGAGTTCATTGGCGGTATTATCGGCGAGAACGAATTCTTTGGGAAGTTTCGTGGATTCGCGGAGACGGTTGGAAGTGGGATCGTATAGTCGTTTTGTGGGAAGTGAAACGGCCGAGTTAAATGAAGGCATTGGGAATGTATATATATGTGTATATGGGATGTTGTGGGTAGGAGTGGAAAGATGTTTGGTAGTAAGGAGGTATGGGTATCAATAGTAAGGAACGGAACAGAAAGGTATTGTGTGTGGGGAGACAATTAGGGGAAGCAGAAAGGAAAAAAGACAAAAGGAAACTGGATAAAGATATAAAGTATTAAATATATTTAACGATATGTCCTTCAATGTTTAATAGAGATTTTTAGATATGTAGTAGGTCCCCAAAGATTTTCTTTTAATTTTTTTTTTTTTATTTTTGATTTGATTTCTAATTTATTTTTTGTTGCTTACAAGTTATGTAGCAGTATGTGCTTTGTAGCAGAAGTGTCTTAGAGCAAGTCAGTGTTAGTAGCTGCCCGGGATCAAGAGCGTTGGAAGGGGTTTAAGTATCTGAAGGTGTCAAAATTTCCGGTAGCAATTAAGCCAAGGTGATTACCCATTCATATGTTTGTGAGGAATGGAATTATCGGAACTGGGCAGAGACAATAATATGATGGATGTATATTTTATTTCTATTCGAACACCCACAGGAAAGGTGGTACATGAAAGACAAAGGACAATCGGATGATGATAATAATAATTAAGATTGAGCAATGCAGGAATGTTTTACAATCGCAACCACAACAACCAAAATAGCCGAGATGACAGGAGAGCTAGTTGAACCAATAATTCTGCAATTGAATGGCGTGAGGAACCTTCCGCTGGGCGCAAACGACATAATAAACTGCAGGAGATGCAACTCACGAAAGGGGGCGACAGAAGGAGGTATGTGCGTGAGGACCTGGTGGATTGAATCCAACCTGATACCGGAAAGGGGGACCTTTGATGGCTAATTGGACGATTGGTTTTGGCTGAGCCCTAATTACTACCGCAGATATCACACTACAGCAGCACAGGTCAGCAGGACTAAAATGTGGATTGTCAATTGGGGGTACAATAGCATTGGTAACAATGAACAACCGCCTTTGTGTCATGCTCCCAGCAAAGACAAAAACGCACGAAATGCAATACCAAATAGGTTTAAAGTTGAGTCTAAGGCAATTGACAAATCGGGCAGAAATGAGATTGCTTAGCTGATGTGGAGACAATACAACGGTGGAAGTGGGTGTGAGATGACGGCGAAAGTATCAACAGAACCGTCAAACTTTTTGATAGATGGATTGAACAAAGCTGGCCATTGGGTATGATATTCGTTGACTCTGATATCAGATGTCAATGCAGGCATTGACAATGTTCAATATTAACATCAGTGACATCTGGTTAAATCGGTTTACATGCTAGACATATGCTTACACGTCTACAAAATGGTTTCCTATTGTCTGGATGTGTCTTGCAAAACCTGCATACATAATAATAACAACCGTTGTGGTGTTCCAGTGGCAGCGGATATTGTAGCGACTGTAATTACAAAATTGTAGACGGCAAGAGGTAGCTCTTGTTCGCTAGGTGCTGAGGGAAATGGGAGGGCAGTCCTTTTACTAGGTATGGGCGCTCTTCAAAGACCATAGCTTGTTGGTGACATTCTTCTCTCCCTACTTGTGAACTGCACCTTTCTTCCCCTTTCCTCTCCTTTTGCCCCCTTCCTGCCCCCAGCTCCCACGCATCGCATGCATCGTTCGGGCTTTCGTGATTCTACTCCTTAAACTGTGCACTACCGATCTGTGCCTACACCAACGCCAACCGACACCTCGACTGTTTAAGGGGTAACATCTCGGGGTGAATCGCGTAATGGCGACGAGCATAGGAAACTCTAATAAATAACCTTGAATTTTCAATTTTATCAGAACCCAATTTCTACTTCACTATATTCTTACACTTTAACACATATTAATTCGTATATTAAGAAACTCTCTACAGCCCCATGTTTCAGGTTATTGGGTTTCGTCGCTGCAGTGTTTCACCTTCGAAGTTTAACTCTTTTGTCATGGCATCATAATAATGCGTTCGTAGGAGGCCCACTGCTTTTTCAATTTATGTAAATTCTTTCCTTTCGTTATTTGTTCAGTACGTTGGTTCTATCTTACCGTGCTACCCGACTGACCTAATTACCGAACTTCGTAATTCTTGTAATTCCCATCACTTCGGCTGTGCTTATGTTTGTTCCCTCACCAATATCAAGTATATAAATATTTCATATACTAGCAAGTATCAGATGTGTGTATTCTTCCTTGACCATATACCTTGTTTATTTTTTATTTATCATCCTCCTCATTCTTGTTCTCCCTTCTTTTTCTTCTTCTCCTTTTCCTTTCGTTGTCTTTCCTCCTCATCCAAAATCGATAATCTTAATGCTTCTTCGATCATTCGATCTTCCACCGTGCGTGCCTGTGATTCGGTTCCTGACCGTCTGCCACCAGATTGTGGCTCGTCATCTTGCAATATCAAATTCGATGCATGTATGGCACTTGCCGTAGCTGACTTTCTAGCAAGCTTGTTTCTCGCTGAAGTCAATTTAGTTTCCCAGTCGGGTCTTATAGCATCCACCGTAATTACCCCTTTTGCATCGGCAGCCATTGATGCTCTACGTTTGGGTGGTGCCTTCTGTACATCTGTCGCATCCTCATCTGATAAAACTGCAAAACTATCTCCTTTATTGCCATATTCAGCAGGCTTAACGTTGCCCCCAATTCCCGTACTGATATCCCCAGCTCCATCATATATCACTCCAAATTCAGGAGAGGCACAAAATGGACAACTGGCAGATTCGGAAATTAGTTTGTGAGGTAAAGTTTCGTTTCCTTGCTCGTTGGAGGGATCATCATGTGGAGGATGTGGGTCCAATCTTTTGATCTGCACAAAACACTCGGAACAAATAGGTTGGTCACAACATCTGGAAACATTAAGGTTTTTGGGATAGTAAAGAAAACAAATAGGACATTCACTAGCTTGACGGTACATGCGAAGCAATAACTTAGCACTCGGAATATCCGGGGAAATGCTATTATTATTATTATTATTATTAGTAGTAGTAGTAGTAGTAGTAGTAGTGGAAGAAGTATCAACAGCAGTAGCGTTACTCTTGGCCTTCTCTTCCATGAACCGTGCTTCTTCTACTTTTTGAACCTCCTTCACTCGTGCCTTGAGAAGTTTCAAGTTCTGCTTTTGTTCTTGTCTCTTGTAGTAATTGGCGGATTTATGAATCTTGTGGTTGTCGATATCGTCTTCCTGATCTTCTTGGTCGGAGTACGCCGAGTCTATAGCACATAATGTCAGCTGGGAGAGTAAGATCAAGAGTTCTTTGTCCAGCCACGATTCATCGAAGTCCTGTAACGGCGTATAAAAAGGTGCTAGGTGGCGCTGGATGATCAACAGACGGACGACCTCGGTGTTGAAGTCCAAGTTGGATTTGTAGGTTCCATGGGGTGCAAGAAATCCACCGTCCACGTTCTCGTGGAATCTAACCACAAGGTTCATGTAGTGGGCTTCTCTTTGCTTATCTTTCTCGTCCTTCCGTCTCGACTTTTTGAATTCCGCCTGGCCAGCAGCACCTTGAATATGGGGAATAGTATTTCTTCTGCCTGTTCCCACCGACAAGGAGCCTGTTCCACGTGAGGCTACACCGGTGCCTTCGTGGTTCGATGAGTACGTGTTAGATCTACTTCTGCCTTCTTTGGCAGGTACGTTCCCCATGATGAATAAATGATGATAATGATGAATATGGAGATTGCTCGCGCTATCAATTTCCCCTATCTCCTACAAGTGGTGCGCCTCTAGGTGTGACTAGCCCAGTGACCAGATCACACATAGCGAGCGATCGTGGTGACCCAACAGTCCAATAGGAATGCGTCTGGCTGACGAACTAGCGAACAGAGATTGCGAGAGAACGATAAGCGGGTGCATCGGTTTCTTACAGTATAGCAGAGGTGGGTATTGTGGTTGAAGCTTGTTGTGTGTGGATGTGTTGGATGTGTCTAGATGCGCTAGTTGTGTGCTTATAGGTGAAGACACACTAGTACTGTTCTGCTAACTAATTACTGCTTCTAGACTTTAGACCGAATGCTGGAGAGCCTAGGAGCGCTTTCC
The DNA here is from genome assembly GCA_030570835.1 of Suhomyces tibetensis. Classification (NCBI taxonomy): domain Eukaryota; kingdom Fungi; phylum Ascomycota; class Pichiomycetes; order Serinales; family Debaryomycetaceae; genus Suhomyces; species Suhomyces tibetensis. Next base: position 83,331 of record JAJLWT010000028.1, read on the forward strand.
CCTTGCTACTGCGGTATGTAGTACGTAGTGTGCGTGAGGGTGTAATGTACTGCGCATCTGCGGTACTAAATGCTACTGGGCCAGAATTTGCGATGTAGAAGTATGTTTTTAATAGCAATGCTCCAAGTATTCGTGCTGCCTAGTCTAATGATCCTCATATTCTACTCCTCTTACTATCCCACTCTTCTTTATATCCGCCAACCCCTTTTTGATATTGGAGTTCGTCGGCCCAACGCTCCGGCCATGATCTGTCGCACTTTTCGCAATTGGCTGCAACAAGTGGTTGTTAGTTGTTCCAATACCGTGGTTTCTTAACTGGGGTCTAGACGTCTGGATAACTCCTTTCGCTTCCATTCTGCACAATTGTTTCTCTGTTTTTGTCGTTCTCTGTTTTTGTCGTTCTCTGTTTTTGTCTTTCTCTGTTTGTACCGTATTATCGTACTGACCTACTTCTTCTTACTCAGGAAGACTGGTTGCATCTACTTTATTGTTTGACTTCTCCGTTCTACTTCTTCTATTCTGATTTCTCTCTTATCCATTTTCTTTCTATTGTACATGAAGTATATAATTATAAATGTCCGACTTAAAAATTTCCTGGTTAAAAATCCTGATTAATTAATGTTTGAAAATGAATATTCTCCTAGATCATATTGCCACAATCGGTTGGCTCGTCTTTCCTTCGTCTTCCCTTATCTATCCCCTCCTCCTCGTACAGCAAACCCAACGGCAATCATCGCTATAATAATCAAAAACCACATTATCCCAATTGCTAGACTGATAGCCTTCTGAGTCCTCGAAAATTTCTTGACCAGTGGCTTCTTGTCTCGATTGTAGTACGTAAGACCCGCATAGTACTGTTGTGATGTGTTGGTGGTGTCAAACACACCAAGCCCAACTAGAAAATAGAGCGGTGGAATCACCAACCCTATAACCAATATCACCCCAAGCCATAAGTTTCCATACGTTTCGATCTTTTCATGATTGGACCTCACATCTGTGTGTCCGATTTCCTTTTCGAGATATTCGAGATCAAATGATGATCGGCTGGACCCACTATAATTATCACTGACTACTGCTGTATCTGGTGCAGTGACCTGTCTCATGGGTGGTCCCATAGGAGGTCCCAACGTTCCTGCAGCCTGAGATCTATTGCCTTCAGAATTGCCAGATTGCGATTCGTCAGACTGTTGTCCCCGAACTTGTCCTCCAAAAACGCTGGACATCCCCAACGACCCACTGGATGGCTTCTCGGCCAACGTCCGTGGTCTGTCTCTCCGGAAATCTCCAATATGCTCATTAAAGTTTTGTTCAACCACCTCCTTATTAGTTCCAGATCTGGGTATACCTCCTTCTGTCACCACCCCCTTGGGACCTTTCTTTTGTGGCTCACCCAAGTAGGCTTTATGTGGCTCGTTGACCGTTTGCTCGTGATTGAACTCATCTTTAGCATCTCTGAAATCTTCTCTTGAAATTCCTCGTGTGTTGTCGTATTCGTTACTGTCACTACTGCTGGATGGATGGTGGTTCTGGTCGGGGTTCTTGTTTTCATAAACAGACCATCTTTGGTTCCCTTCATCGTAGTCCTTATCTTGTACTTTATACAACATCACTGGTAACTCGCTATTGGAGTCTACACCTGCTGTAAGGTTTCTGGTGTCGTCTTGACTGAATCTCAATGTTGAAGATGCAAGTGGTGTAAAAGTCTTCCGACTAGCGTTAGGCTTCTTCTCGTAATAGTTTTCTAATGTATATAATAGTTCTCCAGACGATAAGGATGATCTCATGGTGTTTCTATTGTCCAAAGAACCACTTCTGTCGATGCTCTTGATTGCAGTTTCATCTGCATTGATCAACAGCAGTCTATACAACATACTATCGTCTTTAAGTGCAGTTTCATCTGCATTTGAATTTGTTTGTGCTTGGTTTTCATTCAGCGACTGACTGACTACTCTTCCCTGGGTGGAATTTAAACCTTTTTTATCTTGGAAAACATTGTCACTAGATGCACTAAACCTGTTGGAAGGAGACATATCAAGGGGAATAGGATCACTTTGGATACTTCTTGGGTTCGATATGGATGAATTAGGACCACTATTTGGATCTACAATTTTCTTGGGTGTTGTTTCATTGGTTCTTATAGGAGTTCCAGTATTGGAAACATTGGGCTCTGGGTATTTTGCAACTTCTGGGTCTGATGGGTTAGTCACATTGTACAAAGATGATCTTTTGATATCAGATGATGCACTTATTACTTTCATGCGATCTTTCAAAGTCGAGCGTATCACTGGTTCTATCTTATCATTATGTATTCTGAATTTCATGGAACTGGCACTGCCTCCACTTTCATTTGAAGAGGGATTGGAAGTACGTTTGGAGCTTTGAGGGCCCCCTTCTTTATATGCATTTGAAAGTGCAACATCAATAGTTGGTCGGTCCCTTTTTCGACTAGGAGTACGAATAGGCATTTGGTTCGGTACTAAAATGGTGGCTGAGTTGTTAGAATCTTCTGTTTTCGTGGAATTACGCTTCGAATCAGATTCATCGAATTCTTCCTTGAATATGAATTGTGAAGATCCTTGCTTCGGATCCAAAGTAACTTTTTTGGATTTTGGATAGTATTGAGATTCCCTAGTTTCATATTCTTCAATGAGGGAATTTATGGAATCGGAATCGTATGTATGATCACCTTTATGGCCTAATTCATCTTCGGAATTGGAGGAGTCGGCAAAATCTTCGATTGTAACTGGCTTCAGATCTTGTTTGATGGGTGTTACTGGGTTAGGAACGTCTGTTGGTATTGAAGCAGTAGAAGATATTATGGAGGATCTAGATCTGGGAAATTTGAGTTGGAGTAAAGTATTAAGGCCCTTTGAAGGTGATTTAGAAGGTGCTATGTCGCTTTCGCCCGATATTATGGAGTTTTTCTTTATGGATTTGGTGGTCGAACTTTTACTGGCAAGTTCTGGTTCTTCACTGATACTATCAATAGAATAGGCAGAGGCACGGTTACGGAAGAAGTTCTTGATAGATTTTGTAGGAGAAGCGAATTCTGAACCTTCCAACTTGACAGGGGTATCACCAGTTTTGGCCGAGTCTTTCAGAATACTTCTTGAAGAGTCCGACTGGGTCAAGCTTCGAGGGGGTGTTTCAGCCATTGCCGATACTAGATTCAATGAGGTCCGCGGAGTGGACGGTTTGTCTGAGTCCGGCGTTTCTATGGGATGACTACTGGACAGGTCTGTAGTTTTCTTCATCTGACATAGGTTTTGCTTTTAAAAGAGTGGAAGTAGTTGGAGGTATATCAGATAACCAAAGAAGAACAAGTGGGTTCGAAAAGACAACGATTTTGATGATTTGAATCAGAATGTGGAGTTTGAAGGTCGATGTTAATTGACGATGATAAAGTTTGAAAATGGGTATTAATATTATTTATTATTACGATTGCGGTTATTATTATGTGCCAATCAATGCTTGGACAGTAAAGGGGAGTGGGTTGATGTTGTTGTTGGTTGAAGAATGTGCAATGCGCTTATACAGATAGGTCTAGTAAATAAGTATCTGTGGGGTGGATGCTGCCTTTGGTGCTCTTGTCAAAATGTCTTTAGGACGGTGCTCTCCACTGATGCCTTGCTTAAGTCTTTTCTTCGTCTTGAGCCTGGTTTTGCCGTATTGTTGAACCTGATCTGGCAACTGACGAACAAACAAACAATACACGAAGAATGGATGTTTTGGGTCGTGTGCAGGTCACGGGGTCTCACCGCACATATTGTCGGCTATCCTTGTTGATGTTTTGCCCCATCGGGCATCCATAATGCGTCGCTTATTGCTGTCAGAAGTAAATGGCATTGGTCTAGAATTGGAAATTGTAGGTGGCCTTATCCGAAGTAGGGAAGGAATTTGGGCAGCCGTAGGCATAGTGTAAGTTAGAATATATGCGTAGCACATTTTAGGTAAGGTTAGCTCTTTTTGGCAACCGTACATTATTCTTCTTCTGCATTCCGCTTTGGGCCAGTTGTAACCATTCTCGTGCTTCTTCATTTTTCATTTTACATTTGCATTTTTACTAATCGATAAATTATAATATTATTTTTGGTACTAAGAACAGAAGAAGTAGAAGGCCGAGTCATGCAGACAAGCTGCTTATGATGGTATAATGAAACCTAAGGTCGGTGCGTTGTATCCGTCACCTTTCTAGTAACCCTTTAAGCCGTACTATAAAGAAGTCATGAGAGTTTCGTTAATGGGTAGTATAATATTTGGGTGCAAAAAGTCCCCAAAAGTATGTTCATGAAAAACGGTTTCTTGAAAGTGGTTTCTTTCATCTCTAATAGTTGGATCTTCTTCTTCTCTTTCTCTTACATGGGTTGGCACCTGCACCAGAACCTGAACCAGAACCTGAACCAGAACCAGAGCCTCCTGTGGAAGGTGGACTGGTACTACCACTTGATGCATTGGAAGTACCTGGACTAGAACCTGGAGAAGTATTTCCAGAACACTTACCAGCAAAAGCAGCAAAAGCATTGGTTGCAACGGACTTGAAAGTGTTGACACTCAAGATTTGTTTCAACAAGTTTCCAACCAAATCGGTATCCTTAATGGCACTAATAATTTCTCCAAGGTTCAAGGCATTACTCTGTATTAAGGTGGAGATCAAGCTCTTGGCAAATGGAATGTATGAAGAGTCAGTAATGATGGACTTGACAACAGATGTAGCCAATCCAGATTGGGCCAAGGATTCCAACAAGTTGGTGACAATGGTATCTGATTGATCTCTCTTATCAAAATCAATTGGAGCTATTTCGACCATCGAGCTTTCTGCCAAAGAACGTTCGTTGAAGGCATCGGCCATGAAATCTCTCTTGGAAGTGCCTGAAGAAATCTTTTGCTTGACAAGGTTGGCCAAGTTACCGATTTCGGTTTTGGCAACATTGAAAAGGTCAACATAAAGACTACAGTCGGAAATAAGTTGTTGAAGAACAGTACCAATCAAGTTGGAGCTGTCCAAAGCATCGAATAAAGAAGTTAAGTTGATCAGACCAGATTTCAAGACCACAACAATAGTTTTAATGACAATTGGTTGTAAAGTAGAGTCGGTCGCCAAGTAATGGATAACTTTTGGAGCCAATTCGGTGGAGTCAAGAGCACTCAAGACTTGAGTGACAATTTTGTATTCTCTCTGGGAAATTTCACCGGATTCATCTCTCTTTGCCTTGAAGGTGTCTAATTCAGCAAGCAAGGAATCCAATTCTTGAGACAGCTCTCTGATTTCGAGAGAATTTTCTGTAACGGCTGGAGCAGCGTTGACAGCAGCAGAGTATGCCAAAACGGCAAAAGCGGCGGATTGTGTAAACTTCATGGTAAAGAGCGAATGGAATTAGGTGTGGTTAATATTGGACCTTCGGATAGCTTGTGTTTAAAAAATTCTCCCTACTTGCGAATATCCAACTATCTTTATAACCTTAGACATATGCTGGTGACAAATATAGCTACTTACTTAAAGTGGAATAGAAGAATCAATTTCTTGATTCGGTATTCCAATTGCGTTGCAAAAATTGCCTAATTAGGAAAGAGTGATAATTTTAAGAATACGACTGCGAAGTTTTCGAGAACTCGCCCAAGAATAGAACATGCGTATCCAGAATAAGCCAACGGTTTGGCAGATTCACTCAGGAACAACACGGAATTGACAAGCATGAGTCGTCGGGGCAAAGGCATACACTCCCCTTAGAACCCTAGAGAGCTTTATGAAAGTCTTCGAGATTCATGTCCTCATTGACAACCCAATATACCACACTTTCTCATCTCATACATCCCCTCATTATCTATCCTAACATAGAAAAGATGCCTTAGGTAATGGTTCATCTGCCAATGCTTGGCATTTCTTTTCATCTTGATATGTTGCAAATCTCCATGTATTGTTGAATACTTCTTATTTCGGTCATAATGGTACATTAGTACGAGCATTAGTTCTGAGCCAGTATCTTTTTTTCGAAACTAAATCATCACTGTCTATTCATAGACTTATGTTGCATCTGAGGCAGGTGTAGTGTAGAGCTACTAGCCGACCCAAAGCAGTTACTACTTTAGTAAAACCGAAAATAGTTCACAGTATTATTAAAGCGGAGTTATCACATCACATGACAAGGATTTAACACATATTTTCATCAGCTTATGTAAAAAAACCCTCCTTAACTGTCACCCTAAATTGTCCCAACTTTCCCCTTCCTAACGAAGTTTTTTCAACCGGGGATCAGTCAGCGAACGTCATTCGCCTGCCACTTCTTTCATCTCTTACAATTTCTTTCGTATGCAACTTACATCCAGCCGAGTCAGTGCTGATTAAATGGTTTTCTTTTCGGGCGGTAGCACTTAGTATTGGGTTCTTATTACTTAAATTTTTGCCAATAAGAACGTTTTGAAATGTAGTGCGGACCTCTAAGTTACTACATCGCTTACACAATTCAAAGTACTACACGAATAGAAATCTTGGTAGTCAAGACATTATCATTCCTCTTCAGCTTATGAAATCTGATTCCACTTGCTGCGAAATCGACTGCATGGATGTATGGTAGTAGAAAGTAAGGGAACTATTAGCTCCTTCGTTAATAGCTATCTATATACATACATATATATATATATATATATATATTACGACTAAAATATGTGATGCCTTATATTGTCAGAGCATTGGACTTTCATGGCACCTCTTCAGTAGTGGATCATGCTTGCAAGGAAAAGGACCGTTTGGAGCTAATACGAAGGAATATATGGACAGGTGCTCAGAGAATAGTATATTAGGTTCAATGGTTTCAAGGCATTATTTTATCTACACTGAATGTATTTGACCTTCCCTGAACCATTTCTTAAATCTATTCCCCCTAACCCCTACTTCATTTCTTTCCGAAAAAGCTCATCAACGATGCCTGTTTCTTCTTTCCATCATTGGCCTTTTTATTTCCCCCTGATGCAGCCGCTGGTTTGGGCTTGGGTTTCGGCCTGGTGGCAGTTCTCGCTGGTGCTGCTGCTTTAGTTGGTGGTGGTACTGATGATTTTTGTTTCTTATATGATACAGTGAACCCTTCTTCATCAACAGTGTCCTCTCTGATTTCATCATCTTCTTCGTCTTCAGGTACAAACATAGGTTCGCTAGGTGTAGCTTCTTTCAGCATCAGCTTCATGACTATATCTCCCTCATCATCTACCTCTTCTGTTTCCTCCACCGGTTCTACTTCCGTTTCTTTATTTTCTCCATCTTCCTCTCGTATCACCTCTGCGGGTTCTTCGACGTCGTCATAGCCAAAATCGCTGGAATCATCAAACATCTTGTTGAGATCCTCATTGTTACTCTTCACGGCCGGTCTGGTTACTTCCGCATCTTCTTCTGCATCTGCCTCGCCTGAAATAATCACTCTTTCTGAAGGTTGCTTGTTGTCAAGCTTTCTGGACTTATATTGATACCCTGTTGATGGAGCGGTGACCCTCTTTACTGGTATCACTGGTTCTGACTTCTTACTCTCCTCCTTTCTTGAAGTATACGATAATGTGTTCGGCTTGGCTTTGGCTTGCTTCCTCGACACATAGCCAGAACTGAGCCCAGCACTCTTCACCGGTTTGGCAATGCTTGGAGCTGTTGATGCCTTCGCAGCAGGCTCATCCGCAGTAGCTACTCTCCGAGGCGGTATTTTCATATCCACCTCCTTCACTGTTGGCCCTACAAGCATCCCGTTGGCCTCGTATTCCTTTAATCTCTCAAAAACAACAGGATACTTCAACTCTTCAAAAGCTAAATCAGTGGTACTGACCTCAACCTCTTGTAATGCTAAACTGTACACGTGTATGGACGTGACCTTTGCAAAGCTGCACAAATCTTTCTTCAACGAGGACTCGTCCGCTGAGAGCTTGATAAGCGTGCCCTTCTCGTTGGTCCCCACAGTTATGAAGGTGGCATTCAATTTCTCTTGGTTTTTATAGTAGAACTCCGAAAGCAACCTCTTCGATTGGTTCACATGTACACCAAGTGCACGTGAAAGTGTGTGATACGTGGCTGGCCTTTTGTTCTTGAAAAGCTCGCTCGAAAGATACTCTACGTCCGAAGATGAGGCATCCATGGTCATTGTCTTGGGAACTATGTTACTGGTTACAATTAGTGTTGATGATTATGGTACTACACGCGACTGGTACTGTATAAATTGAGCACACTCATTTAAGAGCGCACCATGTAAATGCAGTTCCTGTATATAGACGTCTCATATAAATCTACTCTTGATTAAATGTGATATATTTCAATATATACTTTCTAAAATACAAATATTCTTAACGAATGTGGTAGGTGATGTTCATATCGGGTTCTCGGGCATCAGTTTACTTTTTTGCTTCATTTTGTTCGTATTCAGATCTTAATTTTTCTCTGACTTCTGGAGTACCATTCAATGGGCCCTTGATCATATCCTCGGTGACACCACGACTAATCAAAGTCCTCCAGTTTTTGACATTTTCGAACCCATTTTGGGCAAATTGGTAGTCCATGTAAGCCTTTTCAATACCTTGATTGGAAGTTGCCACAAAAGGGCCAGCTTGGACGACTTTTTGGTCGAGTTGGACCCCTCCTATCAAGACGAATTCAACATCTTCCTCGCCAGTATTTTCTCCAGCGACTCTTTCACCATCTGTGTTGAAAAATACATTGCTGTATTGTTTGATTTTGGTTGCGTCGTTTAGAACTAATCCGTTACCGTTAAGAACATATAAAAAGTAGTTGAATTTTGGATCTAATTCTTGATCAAAAGTGGCACCTTTCTTCATTTGGTAATAGTAGTAATGGACTGGAGTATAGGCCAAATTTTTGACTGATTCCACACCATGACTCTTACCGGAAATGACCTTTATACGGAGTTTACCGTCTTGTTCCACTACTTCTGGGATTTCCCATGATTTTAAATCACGATAACGTGGCTTGGCATCCTTCAACAGTTCTGGCAAATCCACCCATAATTGAAGTCCTACAGTAGGACTTCCATCTTCGTTTGCGATTGGCATTTCCGAATGTACCACCCCTTTTCCTGCAGTCATAAATTGGAGATCTCCAGGATACAAAACACCCTTAGACCCAGTGAAATCCTCATGGGCCATTCTACCCTTAAGCATCAAGGTAATGGTCTCTTGTCCACTATGAGGGTGTTCAGGGAACCCGTTCGTTCCTGAACTTGAAAAATGATCGAATAACAAGAACGGATTGAAGTTACGAGAAGATCTGATACCGATGGACCGTCTAACACGGGCTCCGGCTCCTTCTGATTGTTCGATAGCTGCTACTATTTGTTTGATAGTTCTTGTGGTAGGCATTGTAATTGTGTTTGTTATTTGTTTTGTTTTTTGTAGCGTTTTTCAATCAAACGATTCGATGGCTTTCTTTTATAGTATTTTAAAACTACTTGATAAATGACCTCAAATTCTCTTTACTTCATCTTTACTAAATCATTATTCTACGGTGACTAAATCTTTACTAAAAAGTCGCTTACACATTTAGGTCACGTGTGGTGTCATTTTGTGCTCACAAACCATGCCGTCTATCTCCGGAATATTTGGGTGCAAATTTCCCAGACATCCAGTCACGATTGCAGGGTATCAAATCTGCCAGAAACTTCGCTTAGATCGACAGGCTTCTACTGCAGGTCAGTGGATCATTCTAGAGATTGTTGGATTGATCTAGTCTTCAATGGAAGGAATCTTTTGGTCTAGAGCCGTCCGTGTAGGTGATTCACACTATTATTGGAGACATTTTCTAAAAATGTTTGAAAAGTATTTGTAATTTTAAAATCATTCATTGCTCTAACTAGTTCTTTCTAGAAAACGTATATACTGTATCCCAAATAACATCAACTACAGTATTATCGTCCCAGCCCAATTCTTGCTTGAGTTCACTGACAAATCTTTCGGCGATATTGTACTTATGTCCGTGATCCTTCATCCACGAATGGTAGGCACTCCAACTTTTTACGTAGTCCAAGAATTGGGCCATAGTGATAGACTTCTTAATGAATAATGGAGTTTTGGTTACAAAGGGATCTTCGTTCTGTTCTGGGACTCCTTCTCTTTCCAGCTTATACTCGTGTCTATAGATATCATGGTATAAATCAGTGGGTACCTCTATTTCCTTCAATAAAGTACGTAAGTAATCATGACCCGGTTGTTGATAGTAAGGACCCATGTACCTTTCAAAATCGTCATTTGCATTGATTTCAAATGACGATCTATAGGTATAATTCTCATAGATCTCATTGGCCTTTGGGTGTCCAATAAAAATTGGATCCTTATAAAACCAATATGCAAGAGTTCCGTTTTTTCTAAGAATCCTTGCTGATTCACGAAAGAACTTCGGATGATCAACCCAATGACAACATTCTGCCCCAGTAATCATGTCGACAGAATTTAGAGCAATCTCTTTTGGGTGATGCTCTGCAGTACCTACAAGAAATTGTAAAGAATCGGAAGTTCTCAAGTCCCTTTTGCATTGAGAAATCATAACAAGTGACGGATCGGTCCCAATGACTTGGTTGAAGTGCTCTTTTAGCTTGAAGGCAACAAACCCTGATCCACAGCCAATATCCACCGCTTTTTTTGTGGGCCCTTCATGATACTTTAACAATGCATCATAGAAAGGTTGAGGATACGTTGGTCTGGAATCATCGTAATGTTTAGTATTGAAAGTTGAATCAGTGTAAGTAGACATGGTTAAAAAATCAATTGATATATATATCTAATTCAATAGAAGTAGTTGCAAATGGAGTTCTTTATAAGTATTGTTCCGCGCAGGTATAGTCACTCCTCGAAACCGGGCCGTTATCGGCCTTTCACCGAAACCACAATAATACGTGGGGAATAGATCCAATAGTTCCCTGGGCTAAGTAATGTAAGAATTAGTAATGTGGGGATCTACGTGGGGGGTATATATATAGGTAAATGATCTGATTTATGGCGGAGTCGACTAATACTCGGCAAAATAGAGAGGTAGGAAAAAGAATGGAATAATACGTGAATGGTAAGCAAATGGATCATTAGAAATGGTATCGGACTTATTATCAAGGATCTTTAACTAAAAGAGGGAGAACAAGTTGCAACACCTGTCTTAAGATAAAGCCAGCTTAATTAGAATTTGTACCTTTTATTAAGTACTGCGGTTAGGATGTTATATCTGCATCTATCAAATACAGTGCGATTCAAAACTCTATACTAATCAATCATCACCAAGTATGTCTAAGGATCCTACGGATTCCACATCGTTTGCCAGTATATTGGCTGGCGTCAAGCAGATGAGGGAGGCTTACGGAAAAGATGAAGAAAATAGCGGTACAAATAACACGTCAGAGGAAGCAAGGAGATCGGACATAAATACGAGCAATAAGAGTACCAAAGAGCAGAAGGGAGGTCCTAGGCCAATAGAAGGGACTAGTAGCGGTTCTAGCGGTGTTAATAAGGATATGGGGGCTCAAAATAGTGGTCGGGATGTCAATCGAGATAGTGCAAGGGTCACCAAGCCGCGTACAAGAACTGTTCCTACTAGAGTCAGTGCCCCTTCTGATATTCTAGTTGCTAAGTCCCAGAATGGGAATCCTTTATTTAAAGAGTCGATGATGAAAGTCACTCCATGGAAGTTTGATACTGCAATTCTTTCTGATTATTATATCAATCCTACGCTTCAGATTCTCTTTCTTTCGTTAAAGTATCATAAGATTAGGCCAGAGTATATATGGCAGAGATTAAAGAAAATGAACAAAGGAAGTTCTAGCAGTAACACTCGAACAGATAGGGTGCTACGGATATTATTGGTGGTGATAGATATTGAGTCCCATCAGGAGATTTTACGGTCATTGCTGGACTTCTGTATCAAGCAAGATCTTTCGTTGGTCTTAGCATGGTCATTTGAAGAAGCTGGTAATTATATTGTATTTGCCAAGCAACAAGATAATGCACCAGCGCGGACGGCCCAGAGTATACGAGGGGTTCGTGGAACAGACTACCATTCTAGCGTTGTGGAAGCAATGACAGGAGTACGACTGGTGAATAAGACTGATGTGGCAAATCTCTTGGCCAACTGCAAATCGGTCAAGAACATTGTATTGAAGAGTTGTCAGACAGACGATGCAAACAGTTTGGGGACAATTGGAGGGTTAGGGGCTACTAAGTTGAAAAATTTGAAGCTGGTATTTCTGGAGCCCTTTGTATATAACCAGAGAACTACCAATCTGGATTTGTGACAAATTGAATTACGGACTATTTTAGAGCTCTCGCGGTTATAGAAAGCTAAAGCTTTCTAATTAATGAGAAATGTGCATTACTTGATGTAGTCTATTAATATTGAAACAATGTCTTTCTTCTTCTCCTTTTCTTCCTTTTCTTCTCCTTCTCTACTTCTTTCTTCTCCTTCTCTAATTGGCAGCACCGGCGTTTTGTTTCTCGTATTCTATCATCTTGCTTCTTAACACCAAATTCACGTTATTCAAAGATTCGTTCTTCTGGACCAAAATATCCTTCAATTTCTTACCGTCTTCACTCAACTTGTTGATTTTAAAGTCGTACACTTTCTTGGCGTCTTTGGCCAGCTTTTCAACAAAGTATCCTGTCCCAATATCCACAAGATAGTCGTTTTTCTTCAACGCCTTTCCTGGCAAATATAATGAGCTGGTCAAAGGAACCAACATATCTTCGTTTTGATTCTTTTCCATATTATCAATACTGGTGATACAGTCCTTCAACTTAGACTGCGCCGTTTGAAGCGCCTGCAAAGATTGGGTGAAGTGATTGATTTCTTGGTCCACTTGTTTGCGTACTTCCACTAATTGTTGGGGTTGAAGTTTATTAAGATCCATGATGATTGAATAATGGTATATCTATGATTTTGTTTTTCAATGGAGAATTGATTTGATTTTCAAGCACCAATTTGTGAATGCGAAATATCACTACTTTCATCTTCAGTATGGGAAATGATGGTGGTACTATTGCCAAACGGCGGGATCTTATTTCGGCTAGAAAAGTGACTCAGAATGAAACCGGCGAAGATAAAGAATCTTCTTCCCTTATAACATGTGCATTATCTTCCTTGCCTTTATATATTGGTCCTATTGTAGGAGATTATATGGGTCATTTGTATTTGAAAGAGAAAATTTTAGAATACTTGATAGAACGTAAAATAAGAAAGGATTTACCAGACAGGTTGGATCACATACGATCTTTGAAGGATGTGGTTGATGTACAAGTTACTTGGGTCAAGTTAGGTGAAAAACAAGCAATCAGTTGTCCTGTTACCAATGAACTGAAACTCCACAATTTCACATATTGCTACTTACGTCCATGTGGGTGTGTGATGGCGTATAAAGTATTACAAGAGTTAGGAAAGTATTTTGGAATGGGAAGTGATGAATCATCTAGAATAAGCGAATGTCCGGTGTGTACCGTGGAATTTCACTTCAATTACGATATCGTCCTTATCAATCAGATGAAAAATGAAAATAACACCAAGTTCAATGATGAGAACATGGCCCATTTGAAAAGTTTGGGATTGACCCATTCGAAGAAAGAGAAGGAAAGGAAGCAGAAAGATAAGAAAGAACAGAGAGATAAGAAACCAAATAAGCACATAACCCCAAAGCAAGATACGGTACACGATAATAGCCGTTCTCTCAAACGGTCTCTGGCTTTGGAAGTATCTACCAACAAAAAGCAGAAGGCTCAAATTCAATAGTTTATTAACATATATACAGACTAATAATCGGAACGTGATAGTTCATATTATTGAAGTAGATCAACTTAAAGGTTTTATTTGAAAGTAATATATCGTTCCTTTTGTATCTCTCGTATCTTCTCTCCCTCTAATCTCTTCTTTTCCTTCTCTTCTTCTATTTCTCTTCTTCTTCTTTGCTACGAGCATCGTCGTATTGGGCTTTGGTAAACGTCAATTTTTCCTTATTCCATGAAGCATAGTCGGAGTTGGCCCACACGTTGAACGAAATACTTCCGATTCCAACAAGGCAGATACCGACCAATCCGAGCACAGTCACTCTGTGGACAACGTCGGTGGCACGAACACTAAAGGGAAGTCTATCAGAAGCCATAGTTAATGATAAAGAATAGGAGGATGATGTGGGATTGAAAATTTGTAGTGGCGCGACCAAATAATAGATGTCTTTCTGGAGTGGAATGACCAATGAAGATTATGTGAAGGAGAACAAAATGTAGAGAGGTTAAATATTAGGTAGAAGACATGAGGTTTTCGTACTTTCTACGTGAAGAGCAGGTTAGTGAAGTCTTGAAAGCCGTCTCCTTATTTTTTTTTTGGGCTACTTTTGATGCCTCATATCTGTCTCTTTTTTTTATGCCTAATCCTTATATTACACTATATCAAATACTCTAACCATTTACTACTAATAAGTCCACTCAGCAATAATGAAGGATTGGCATAGACCATCTCAGGAAGCCAATGGGCGTTGTGAACTTTGAATTCTGATTTCTCGACTGGATCTTGCTTGGACTCCAATGTTTCAGTTACTATATAATTCAACAAATCAGAACTGACCAAATTGATTGCACTTACTGATTCCAACTCCTTGGTAATGCGGGTTCCTTCATTAAGAATGCTATCGGACCATCCACTCAATGCACTATCAAAAGTCTCTGCTTCGATATGTCCAATAGGTAAAGTGTAGTTTTCGCCAGGTTTTGCAGAACTCGAAGATACTGGTTTTAATGCTTCATAGTTGGCAATGTCAATATTCACAGCAAATTGTCTCGGTTGGATACCTTTGATAATAAACTTCTTCTTGGCTGGTTCATTAGGATTAGTTTCCAAATTTACCACCATGGCTTCCGAATTAGGAAATGCATGAGATACATTTTTGATAAAATCAACAGCTGGCAATAATGATTTGAAGTCAGCATGTTGTTTTCCCTCTCCCGAATTCCACACTTCTTGAAATTGCTTTTCATATGCTTTCCATAACGAAATTTGTGTCACTTCTCCTGGTATCACATCACTAGATTCATTATTGGGACCTGTAGTAGTTCCTTGGTTTTGTACATATGGTTCGTAACAACAACGTAACCAGGTTGTTGCTCTTAAAGGTTCTGGGAACCTGACTATTAATTTGTATAGATCAGTAGATAATTCAGGTAATGTAGAAGGAACACCTGAAAAGTGGGATCTTTTTGTCAAATTCAATTGTGAAATTGGTCTAATATTGGACGAATCATTCAATGGTAAGTTTGATACTATTAATAAAGGTAATTGCTTGACCAAATTGTAGAAATTCCCCTTTGTACTTTTGATTTGTAGAAGATATTGTAATCTTAACAATTGAGAATCTTTGACAGAATTTGGAAAGTCTGGATGTAACGCTTCCGAAGATAAATAATTTTTTAAGAAGTCTAACACCGCATATCTCAACTCATTATCATTAATAAACAATTGGCTGATATAAATGGAAAGATGACTGTCTTTAAATGAATCAATACAATTATTAGGTATTCTTTCAACTTCATCTTGTTGGATATTATCATTATTTGAATCAGAGGCAATTCCATTACTGTTATTATTGTAGTTATTTTCATTGACCCGGATGATCAATAAGTGTGATAGACTGTTCAATGTACTAATAAACAATGTCTTATCTCTTGTAATTGTTGATAATGATAATAAAGTATTGAAAAGTGGGTCATTTTTCGAATTATCAATATAGTAACAACTCAAAGGTTCAATCAAATCAGTCAAATAAGTCAATGTCTCTCTAAATTGATTATCAAACTTATCTAAAACATTTGAATATTGGGGAGTTTCACTGAAGAACCAATGGACAAGAAATTTAAGTACTTCGGTGATATTCTTCTTCAATGGCTTGATTTGCGAGAGCCATTGTTGATTAGTTAAATCTTGGGCCAAGTTTCTCAAAGTAAGTAAAGAATCTAAACTGAAAGAAATGGCATTCTGAGTCACTTTACTGGCACCTTTTTCAAGAATTAAATGGTATGGCTTTACAAAGTACTTGATCAATTCATGGCCTACTAATGGCAAATTTTCGAGAACAAAGGATGAATTCAATGACACCCGGGTCATTGTGGTAAGAGCCCACTTCACTTCCGATTCTATCCCAGATTTCAATGACATGATGATACGGTCTACTTCTTCAACACCCCGATGGTTGAAACCAATAGGTGCCATGTACCCATAGCCATTGTAACCATTACCGTTGACTCCGGTAGCGTGGCCGTGGGAGTCACCGCCGCCTGTCGACGCCACAAAAGATCTGGATGAAACCGTGATAGGGTTAAGACGACTCATTTTCTGCTGATGTTGGAATTAAGATTTGTTTTTTGTTTGAAAAACAAACCACCACTTTTTCTGAGTGCGTGAAACAGGTTGGTGAAGGCCCCAACCGCAAAATTGATAATAGGCCCCAACCGCATCCTATGTATTGATGGCTACCGTTAAGGTTACATTCTTAGACAATTGTTACACACTCCCATAACCTCTCTCCAAGTACACATCGCGGGGACCAAACAAGTTCCGAATCATATAGCTTAAAAGCTATAAAACAATAATTGAATATATCAAATGCTATTAATATATTTAAAATAACTAATAAACATAAAAAATTAATTAAACAAAAGGTTAATGAAATAAATTATAATTGTACCTTTGAAGTTTTCTATACACCTAATCATATCCCAGTAACAAGCGTAACCCCCTTCTTATGGTTTGTAATTCGATCTACGCATTTGCGCTGACGTAAGCAACTGATAAGCTACCATTTAGTCCTACGGCACGCAGACTATAAATACCTCCGAATCCCGCAAATGTTAATTTGCCGCCATAAGCAAGTATGAAGGTAGCCACCCTTTTATTAATTGCCTCTGCTAATGCATTCTCCGTCCTAGACAAACTCAAGCATCTTGGAGAAGATGTTGTTGTCGTCCATGAAAACTCGCCAATTGACTTTCTTAACCAACAAACCATGCTAACTGGAGACTATGTTCTGGGTCGTCATCCAGAAGTGGTTGAGGCTTGGAGACACATGGAGGAGACATTGAGTCCTGGAGAGATCAAAAAGAAGATCAAAAACTACCGTGAATCGGTTGAAACGGTCAGTAGCGCCAAAATGAATAATAAATTGGGTAATATATGGGATGCTTTCACCTCATCTTTTGAGACATTGACTACCGCAGAACATTCTGATTATGCTTTAAGAGTCAAAGAAAACCACCCGGAAACTTTGGGCTTAGATATCGTTAAGCAATTCACTGGTTACTTGGATGTACTTACCTTGGATAAGCATTTCTTCTATTGGTTCTTTGAGTCTAGAAATGACCCAAAAAATGACCCTATTATCTTGTGGCTTAATGGAGGTCCTGGATGTTCTTCATCCACCGGTTTATTCTTTGAATTGGGACCATCATCTATCAATGCCACATTACAAACAGTTTACAATCCTTATTCCTGGAACACCAATGCTTCCGTTATCTTTTTGGATCAACCAGTTGGAGTTGGTTATTCATACACTGGAGGAGAAAAAGTTGATAGTACTGCAAGTGCTTCTAAAGATGTGTTCGTATTCTTGGAATTGTTCTTCCAAAAGTTCCCTCAATTCCTTAACAATAAGTTCCATATCGCTGGTGAATCATATGCTGGTCATTATATCCCAAATATTGCACTGGAAATCATCAATCGTGCTGACAGATCTTTCGAATTGTCTTCCGTGTTAATTGGTAATGGAATTGTTGATTCTTTGATACAATTTGCTGCTTACAAGCCAATGGGATGTGGAGAAGGTGGTTATAAACCGGTTTTGGATGAGGAAACTTGTGATCGTATGGAAAAAGATTATCCAAAATGTGCAGTATTATTGGATATTTGTTATAAAGCTCCAAGTGCTTTAACTTGTATTCCAGCTGATTTTTACTGTAACGCCAAATTGTACACCCCATATGATGAAACTAAATTGAATCCTTATGATATTAGAAGAACTTGTGATTCTGAGGGTGGTGAATGTTACGCGCAAATGGATTGGGTTGGTGATTACTTGAACCTCGACTATGTTAAGGAAGCTGTTGGTGCTAATGTTGATATTTTCACGGCCTGTGATGATACAGTTTTCATCAACTTCATTAAATCTGGTGATGGTGGTAAACCATTCCAACAATACGTTGCGGAATTATTAGAAAAAGATGTTCCAGTCTTGATCTATGCCGGTGATAAGGATTATATTTGTAATTGGGTTGGTAACCATGCCTGGACTGACGCTTTGGACTATGCTGATCATGAGCAATTTGAAGCAGAAGCCTTGAAGCCATGGTATACTGATAAAGGTAACTTAGCCGGAGAAATCAAGAACTACAAACACTTTACCTTCTTGAGAGTTTACGACGCTGGACACATGGTACCATATGACCAACCGGAGAACTCTTTGGATATGGTAAACAGATGGATTTCTGGTGATTACAGTTACGGAACCAAATAATGAAGAAGTTAACGATCCTACGAATGTGAGATGGACCAAAATATCAAGGGATCAAAATTGTGTTTAATCTCTTCCGAGTGATCAAACAAATATCGACGATTGAATTTATTAATTCATCTCCTAAAACGACAATTGCCCCTGTTTAGAATGAATATTTGGCGTCTTATGCCTTAAGTTAATTTAATTGTTTGAAAATAAACATCTAACTTATCTAACACCTAACCCTACACTGATTGTAACCACTTCATTTATTGTGTTCCTTCCATTAGCATCAAGCTCTTTAAACATCTTCTTTTGATCTCTTCTCATCACTATCTATCTGAGCATCTATTCCAACTATCACCTCCGTAACCTCATCATCTTCAACTTCAACGGTCTTACAAGGGCCATGGTAGACCTTGTGGGCATGTATATAATAGAAAGCCAATGATAAGATCCATACACTTGGCGTGATCACACATGTGTAGTTCATGCTGTCTTTGTTAGGTCCTGGGTTTGTAGGAAGCATCACCATAAAGAATGTGTATCCAATGAAGATAGTTGAAATCCATCCTATTACTGGAGACCAAAACTTTCCAAGATAAAACGATCCAGGTCTAAATTTGTCTCTACCACATGTTAATCTTAATAATGTTGGGGTACCCCAAGCAACATAATTGCCTGCAATGTATAATGTGAAAAGGGCAGTCGCAGCCACGGAACCAATCAAGACCAATAAGCCAATGAGAATACTCATGATTCCTCCGAACCAAACAGCATTAAGTGGTACACTAAGTTTCTTATTAACCTTCTTGATCCACCAGGAAAATGGTAAGCCATTGTCTCTTGCAAAAGCCCAGATTTGACGTGAAATTGCTGTCAAAATAGATGCTCCCATAAGGAATTGTGCAAACGAAATAAGCACCATAAACACGATGGTCCATTTCTTTCCAAGACAGTCAAAGATAATTTGAGCAAATGGAAAGCCGAATTTGGTGTCCATATATTTTCCGACGATATCATTTGATTGTAAGCAAAAAAGGGTCATAATAATGATAACAGTTCCAAGACCCCAGCACACACCTATAGAGCCTAGGATACCAAACGGAATTGTACCTTCAGCATCTTTAACTTCTTCACTGACATGAATCACTGAATCAAAAGATCCAATGGTCCAAATTGCTGGTAACCAAGCAGCACTCATTTGAGTCCAGCCAATTGGCCAATTTGAATCGTTGTCATAATGGGTAAACACAAAAGATGCAGATCGGAAATTACCTCTTGCACCAATTGGTAATGCCACAAGAAATAAAGCTATCAATGCAAGATTCACATATATGGAAATAGATTGGAGAATGGCACAGTTTCTAGAAGAAAGACATGTTATGAGAATATGAGACAAAACACAAGCTACAAAAATTCCATATGTCTTAGCAGGTGTGATGTCAAAATTTCCATCCTTTGCAACCGTCACAACTGATAATACTTCCTGCGCAAATCCGTAATCAACCGAACAAAGTGCTCCAATCAATGCAATAGAATTCGTATTCCCAATAAGGAATGAAAGAACAGTCTTAAATTTCGGTGGAGCGTAGTAGTTAGTCCAATAGTATAATCCTCCACTAGTGGGTTGGGAAGACCCATTTTCAGACATGGAGATCCCAATACAGAAAATAAAGAAGCTACTAATAACCCAACCCCAGAGGAATCCAGCTGGCCCTGCAACTATTCCTTGAGCAAAAATGGACGCAATACTCGGTAACAATCCCATAATGGAAAAGGCTACTCCAAAAGCCTGTATTTTGGAAAACCTACGCTTCAATTCTGGCTTATAACCAATCTGGGCTAATAATTCTTCATCATTCTTCGATAAGATGGCATTGATTTGTGGAGGCTCAACATTCTGGATATTGTTATAGAACAGCTTGTTCGATTTGACTTGTTCCAAAAGTTTCTCTTGTGAGAGAATTGGTTTCAAGGAAGTCATTTTAGATATGGCGTTTCAGATTTGTTGAAAACCATGTCTGGGTGTAGATATATTGATCTGAGTTTGATCTAACCTGTAGACAAGTCCTTATTACAGGTTGCGATAACAAAGCGGTATTGCCTAATCGGTATGATAAATCAAAATGCCCTAATTGTTAAGCAGTGGGAAGCATTTGTCGACGGAGACAATAACCGAGATGGATGGATTGATTTACAACCCTTGGCGAACTTTAAATGTAGAAAATAGACCCGGCAAAATACGAGTTTGGCATCCCTAAGCGAAATTAAGAACATTATCAGCTAGTGTCGTGTGATTAAGGTTATTACTATGAGAAGCTTAATTGAGTTGGAAAGTAGTTCTGTGTCTAGGGCTTATGCCCTTCCCTTAAACCTGATTCACGTGATATCACTAATTTCCTTTTTTTCGTTTATTATTTTTTTGTCTCTCGTCTCACATTTTCTCTCCCTCGCACGTTCTTTAAAAATCTGCCGATGCGCAGCTACTTGCTATAAAGACTAGGCCTCTCCCCATTAATTTTTCAGTACTCATCAACTAAAGTTTTATCATCAAAATGGCTACGTATGTAACAACCATAACAACACTGATCTAGACCGCTTGGACATTAATATCTCGATATCAATCCTCCACGGTGCTAATGATTTTATATTGCCTTGGGAAACTCAGATTGTCTTGCAGCTGAATGGAAAATTCATATATCTTCGTTATTAGCCAATGCCTGATACATCTGTTTTCCTCTGAGTATTAAAAGAACCGTACTTCTGATTTCAGAAATACGTTGTGAATGTGAAGTGGAATGAACCTGGCCGTTCAGTTCCATTTTCGAGTTCCAAACCTTTCCGGTTGGTTCAACATTTGCTGTTCTTACTTTGATTCTTCCAGAGGGACACAATTTGTTTTTACGTATTGCTAGGTCATATTATCCATATGCCAGTGTATTGTATACTAACTTATATTAGCACTTTAAAACCAGAATCCTTAGTTAAGAAGTCCAAGGCTCAACAAAAGACCGCCGACGAACGTGCTGCCGCCAAGGTCATCCGTCAAAAGGTATGTAATTTTTAATTCATTTTGAATTTATATTAGTTTGGAAAATGGGATTATCACTGTTGAAAATTTTGAAGATGAAGACCAAACCACCAGAATATGACTAGCTAAGGCAATGTTGTCTATCAATTAACCATCTTTCGGGACTGAGAAACATTTAACGAATTTAAACCCATTTTTCCGAAAAACTTTATTGAAACAAGTATACTAACTACTATAGGCTAACCAAGAAAAGAGAAAGGTCATCCATGACAGAGCTGCTGCTTACCAAAAGGAATACACCGAAGCTGCTCGTTCCGTTATCAACGCTAAGAGAGATGCTAAGGCTGCTGGTTCTTACTACGTCGATGCTCAACCAAAGTTGGTCTTCATTGTCAGAATCAAGGGTATCATGAAGATTCCACCTAAGCCAAGAAAGGTCATGCAATTATTGAGATTGACCCAAATTAATGCCGGTGTTTTCGTCAGATTAACCAAGGCTACCTCCGAATTGATCAAGTTGGCTGAACCATACATTGCTTATGGTTACCCATCTTTGGCTACCATCAGACAATTGGTTTACAAGAGAGGTTTCGGTAAGGTTAACAAGCAAAGAATTGCTTTATCCGATAACGCTATCATTGAAGCTAACTTGAAGGCTTACAACATCTTGTCTATTGAAGATTTGATCCACGAAATTTACTCCGTCGGTCCAAACTTCAAGCAAGTTAACAACTTCTTGTGGCCATTCAAGTTGTCTAACCCTAACGGTGGTTTCAGAGCTAGAAAGTTCCAACACTTTATCCAAGGGGGTGACACCGGTAACAGAGAAGACTACATCAACGCTTTAGTTAAGCAAATGAACTAAGTCAGTTAGCTAATTTAGAGTCTTTTTTGGGTTGGTTTTTGGTTCCTTTTCCAATATATGAAAGGTTATTGAAAGAACCTTGAAATGTATATGTAATATATATTAATATAATCTTTCACACAAAAAAAAGGTATATGTATATTAATGAAAACATGATAATTTAAACTCTTCAGTAACTTATTATTCGTGGCATTTCATTAAGCTCTTCAGTATTGTAAGTCGATTAAATCATACATCGTTAGTACGTTGTTCTTTTGTGCCAATCTCTACTTTTTTCTTTGTTCAATCTTCGTTATTTCTTATATTTCCTCGTACAATTCTTCTTACAATCTATTCTGCCTTCTCCCAATTAATACTCACTCCATCTATATATCATGTACTCTAGCCATTCTATCTCTTTCCACCATGTAAATGTGCTTCGGCTGTGAAACCATCCTGTTCCATAATCATCGTATACATATGTCATCCCAGATGGTTCTTTCACAAATACCCACATCACAAAGTATAACCCGAATCTCAACAAATTGAATATTATAACGGTAGTTAACAAAAGTGTTATCACATTTAAACTCCAAAGACCTACACTCTTTGTTTCTTTTTTGTATTTTAAATATCCCCAGTATTGTCTGAGAAATGGAAGGTTTAAGAGCAAGTTGTTCACTCCATTTGGTTGTTCGAATTGTAGTTTGTTTTTCAATTTGCTTATAAGCTCATTCTGTTTATTAATCCCCTCTATCAATTGGAACACTTTCCCACTAGTTTTCTGTTCGTCCAACTGATACTTTTGTATCTCCTTCTGGTACTGACGGCACAAATTCTCCAAATTCTTGATAGTTGTATCGTACGGTGATTGTCCTCTTCCCACTCCTCCTCCGCGTCTGTTTATTAGCGTACTTGAAAGTTTCTCCTCTAACCCCTTCACATACTTGTTTAATGAGAAGATTTCATTTTGTAAATTTTGAATGGACTTATTTTGGTTCTGATTTGTCCTGTGAAGTTTTTCATTTTCAAGCGTAAGTTGTACCTTTGAATCATTAGTTATAGATCTGGACTCTCTTGTAAATCCATCAGATGTTCTAGGTCTTTCTTGATATAGTTTATCCACATATGACAGTTTATAAGTTGGCTCAAATGATTTATGGTTGGAATTAGTTGACAAATATGGCTCATTTTTAGTTGATGTGAAGGAATCTTTGGGTAGTTCGTAACTTGATTTATAGCTGTTAATGTCACTTGGTTTGTGATTTGGCTCATTGTTTCTATTGCTTGGAATGTTCTTGTTCTCTCCGAATTCCATCAAGGGTTGTCTTTTTAGTCTCCGTAAATCATTCAAATTAAGCCCAAATCGCTCTCTTAAAAAACTTTCATAATCCGAAAAGCTGACCAATCTCAAGAGAAACTCTTTCACCTCGGTTTTGTATAGTTTCATCGATGGACTCTTGCGTATCAACAGAGTCAATACTTTTAACTCTTTATCTACGAAAAGTGATCGTATCATCAAGATTTTTTCGATCTCCTGATTAAGTGAAAGAACTTTTGTCACATAGATAAAGGAAGCATTGCCCGCAATCACTTGCCAACTGGAATCTATGATATCACTAACTATTGAATCGGTATTCATGATGGATGGATGTTTGTTATTATATAGTCGCGTAGGTTGCGAAAGTTATTTACATCATTATGTTGCTTAGGTAAGGGCTGACAAAGCAGAAAGCAGAATAGATGCAAAATTTACCGAGTTCTTACCCTTTTACTTTTCTTTACTTTCATAAGCAATTAATGGTACATTTTTATTCTTTCTAGAGTTCTTTATGCTAATTACAAGTGCTTAACACTTTTCCATCTCTTCTATTGAGTTTCTCTATCGTCCTTTTCAGATATCAAATCTGGCCCAATAGAGGGTGGTGATAATTCGTATGCATTCACGCTTGGATTTGATTCGTGATTGAGCAGCGGTTCCTCCAATATCTGGTTGGTTGTATTCAGTAAGGAGTTGGTGTTTGTAGCCTTTGCGGTTTGTTCTATGGTCTCTTGCATGGCTTGAGATGAAGTGTTTGCGGTTGTACTTGGTTTTGTTTGGAGAGATTTCAACTTGTGATAAGCTTCAGCAGGATTGAACTTCCCTGCTAACATCTTAATATGATCCAAATTCTCTTCAGATCCTTTGCGTGTCTTTTCAGTATTTTGAACTCCATTCGACTTTTCATCTACTGGGCTAGTTGGATTTATTTGTAAATCTTTAACCTTCTTTTCGTATTTGCTCTCACGTGGTTTGTAACTTACTGCTTCCGGATCATCCAAAGGATTTTGTTGGTTTAAAGCCAAGTCTCCAATTGAATCCCCTTCCATGCCTGCTTCTCTCACTAAGGCCACGACTGCTTCAGGGTCGATAGAAAGATTAGCAGCAGGATTGTCGGGTGTAATTAATGTGGCCACAGAAGTTGCTGTCAGAATAGGAGTAGCCGGATCCTCAAGTGCCGTATTTGATGAATCAATCACTGTACTTTCTGGTTGCGTCGATGGGATACCTTGTGTATTGCCAACCGGTATCAGAGCAACAGTTTGTGCGTTGTCCATTGGTTTGGAAGATGAAACTTCGATATTTGTGGAATTTTCGGTAGATGCAACAATGCCGTTTTCTTTTCTTTCCGCAGGATCATCTTTAACCCCATCTTCTATAATAATGACATCTTTCTTTTCCATTTTTCTCCTACCTATTTGTACTTCGTATTCCCTGATTGCTTGCAAAATTAAATACAAGAAATCTTCAATCAAAACACCACTGCCGTAAACCTTTCTTAACAAATATCTCAATTTGTCTATTTTATGTTCTAATGACATTGACAGTTCTTTGACTTCATAAAATATTGCCTTTAAAGGTTCCAATAGGTTGGTTGTCCTCTTTACAAGCTGTTCAATCACACCCAATTCATTTTCTGGATAAACCTTCAATGTTTTCCCAATTTGCAATTCCTTTTGGATACGATCCATTGTTAACTGAGTCATTAAAAAGTCGTCTTTCATCTCCGGTGAATCAACCAATTTACACACTGGGCACTTATAGTTATCTTCCGTGCCTTCGTCATTTACGCATTGAGTATGGTACCATTCTCCACAACGATCACATTCAATCATAGTTGCATATTCGTACTCACGACAGAGACAATAATATTTAGGACTGGTTTCATCCTTTGCTATTCTACTCAGATATGATGAGCTTGTTTCGTATGCATCATCATCCGAGAAACTGAACTCCACTTTATAAAGAGCATGATACATTTTCTCAACAAGTTTTGGATTAACTGATAGTCTTTGATTTAAATTTTCCACCTTTATTTCTTTACCCAAAGTGGTTACTATCAGCGAATCTTTCACAAACTGCCACAATTGATGTACCCAACCCTCTTGGATATTCAACTCGGTCTCGATGGGACTCATATCAAAAGCAAGTCCTGATTCAATAGCATGGTTTTGCAATTGGCGGATTTCTGAGTTTGCAAATTTATCAGTGGAGCTACCAAATTCACGTAATTGAATAATCACTTCCAAATTCATATGAACCTTAGAAAGCTCATTATAATTATCTCCTGTAATAAACAACTTATTGAATCTAAATTTTTCAACAATTTCATTCAACTTTATAAGATCCAATTCCTTAATACTCTTGTAATTAAGAAAATTGGTTATCTCTTCATCAAATTGTCCACTTTGAATAAGAATTTCTTCCACCTTTTCAATCATGGGTAAATCTTCAGCTGATAAAATCTTCAATGCCGTCTTGTAGAAATCTCGTAAGTTAGTCAATAAAAAGACTTCCTTCTTATCAGCATATGGATCCGCCCCCTTTTCAATCAAGTTGTAAATTCCTATCCAATTCAATCTATCTCTTATTCTTGTCATGAACAGTAATGAAGGGATTTCGAGACCAAAACTCTCCCCCAAGTCTATCAAATCATTGAATTCTTGTAATGGCTTATTCTTCTTAGACAAAAGATTTCTTGTTGCCTTATCAAAGTTCTCAATTTCTGTTCTAAACTCGAATATTTGGTCAACTTCAGGACATGAGAAATTGAGTGTTGGAATACGATTGGTTAATTTGACCAAATCCTCAATTCCAAGAGATTTCTGGAATTCATTACCATTTCTGATCCTTTGTTGGTGTTTGATGGCCAACATATTTTGGCATTCTTCGATAAATTGATTAGAATCGCTGACAAAATTCTTCAAGTTCTGGACACAATTGTTGAACATCTTCAACTTCTTGGAATCTACCTTGGTGGATTCCATTACTGAATTCACTGCTATCTGTATTCTTTCCCCTTCACTAAGCAATCCTTTATATACCTTCAATGGTAAGTTATTGTTTTCAGCCATTGTTTGTTCGTAGTTGCTTATCCAGCTTTCGTAATCAATAGAATAAGATCCAAGAATCTTTCCAAATTGCTTTAACTTCTCGTCAGAATATACCAATTGAAGCTCGATACTCAATTTAGAATTTGGAATATCTCCATGCTTATGATACTCCAAAAATGAAGACAATGATAATACAAATTCCTGTTTTGTCGAATTATCCGTAAGTAAGACTCTTGAAGGAAATGTACTTAACAAATCATCATCAGCGATCAAATCAAGTTCATTAATGACTTTCTCATCAAGTGTCAGTTCCTTGACTTTGCATTTTCTAACCTGGTTTCTTAATTCAATTTCATTCTGGTACAATTCTTCATAGAATTCTCCAATCGTAGAGTAAAGTTCGGAGCTAAATCCAACATTTTTACCAGACTCGTATAATTGTATCAAATTGGTAATTAATTTGAAAGTCAGAAAATTAGGAATTATGGATTGCTTCGAAAGCCATTTTTCCCCTTCAAGAGCATATTTTAACCAACTTTCAGTTGCAAATGTAACTTCTTCACTAAAATTTAATCCAAATGATAAGCAACATGAATATGTCTTTGGAGCT
Organism: Suhomyces tibetensis; assembly: GCA_030570835.1. Classification (NCBI taxonomy): domain Eukaryota; kingdom Fungi; phylum Ascomycota; class Pichiomycetes; order Serinales; family Debaryomycetaceae; genus Suhomyces; species Suhomyces tibetensis. The sequence goes on from JAJLWT010000028.1 coordinate 110,675, forward strand.
TTAACAATGTATTCACCTGGTTTTTGTATTGCTGTGGTATAATTGATACCCCTTTCTTTTAATAATTCAGGGGTGATAACAAAATCTTGATTCAATTTCATTTTGGAAGCCTTCTTATCAATAAAATCTTGGAAGTATGGATTACTATGTCTTAATCTAACATCTGGAAATGGGTTAACCATCGCTTCCATAGATGATAATAAAGTATCATAGTCTGTAACTGCTTCATCCAATTCCATGAATTCTTTAAGTTCATCCCATTTCCAATTTTCTCCATTAGTACTAATTCTATCAGTATTAGTTTGGTTAACTTCAACCAATAATTCTTCAAATTTATCAAACTCATCTTCAGGTATGAAATACCATTTCTTAGCAGCTCCAAAGAATTGAAAGTTGATCAGTTGAGCAAAATGGTCTTCACATTTCCAATTTTGGGTAGTGAAAGTCATTCCAATACTGACCCTAGTATTAACCATATCCAAATTATTCAAATCAGAATCTTGAAATGCTCCAAATAATGAGTTTGGTAAAATAGGAATATTATGAAGATTCCATGGATGTAATGATACTTCTAATAATGTATTTATATACTCTTCTGAATTGAATTGTGCTACTTCACTTTGTGTTGTACCTCCAGTACTTGTGAATGTATTAATGACCTTGTTGTTTAATGCATTAATTATCTTACTGTTTGAAGCATTAATATTCAAATTGTTAAGATTGTTCTTATAATTGAGAAGATCATCACCTATTCTTGGAAACCCTGATCCATTGACTAATGATGAGATATTCTCTCCACTTTCTAATTCAACCCCATCATCATGCCATGGATGAATGTTTTTGTTGTCTATGAAATTCCAATATAAGTCTTCAAATTTATCAACCTGAATAAAATTCCTATCAGGTACGGGTAAGTTATTTTCATTGACATGGAAAAAACTAGGAATATTTCCAGACATCTTGTCGAATGAAAATACGTTATTCTGAACCACATACTCTTGGAATTTGAGATCCTTTTCCATAAATTGTCTCATGGAATATAATGATACATATTTTGGTAATGATTTGGCAGCGACATCATCTTGATAGGTAGAACTAAGATTGACCATATTAGCCATGGCATGGTTAACTTGACTATGAGGGAAAATCGGAGTTTCTGTTGTTTCGACTGGCTTTCTTGTCCTCTTTTTTATTTCGTCTTGTGACTTGTATGTGAAGTAATTAGGTTGTTTGAGTTCGATCATATGAGGAGAATTTAATAATATCCCCTTAGATGCTTTACTTTTAATAGACCGTTTGAAGTCACTGGCAGATCCAATAATAAGTGGAACTTCCAACTTCTGCTTCTTTGATGGTGGGTGATTTGAAGATTCCGACTCTTCTTCATTATTGTCTTCGTTCTTAAACTTCTCTCTTTTCTCTTCTTCTGTAGTTGCGGGATATTCAACAACGTTATACTTTGTTGCTCCCAAATATATCTCAAATGGATACAAAAGTCTATGATAACATGATTTAAGCGAACTACTCAAACTGGTCATTATCTTCCCTTTATAACCAAGCTCTCTCCCTATTTGAGCCCATAACTTCTTGTGAATGACCTCAATGAACCCTCCACGAATAATTACAGACCGGAATAATTTATACAAGTCAATGGGTCTTTTATCTATTTGAGGAACTTTCATACAGAAAGGAAGTTCTTTCTTGCGGTTTTTGGCCTTTTTGGGTCTTCCGATCTTTCTAGATGGACCTTCTCCAAATTCAAAATCCAAGTCCTTTTTTGTTTGAGGTACATATGAAGTATCTGTTGAGCTTTGTGGGTTAGTTGATACCAGTGAGGATGGAGCATTATTAATGGGTGTATCCAACCCATTAGCTGAGATATCAAAATCGTTGAAACTATCCAATTCGTTGGGGATTGTATTTTGATCTTTAGAATCAACTTGGGGTATTTCAATTGTTTCTGAATAAGAAATGTCCATATTGGAAGTATTATTTGGTGAAGTTACAATCGGAGAATTATTTGAAAGAGTTGGTACGTTTGTACTATCAGTTGTGTTATTAATATTGGCACTGTCATTTGGAACAGGTGTGGATGCAGTATCGTCAGAATCATTGGATTTAGTATTTGTGACTTCATTTATGGGAGTAACATCCCCGGTAGGTCCAAGATTGATACCACCGTTAGGTTCATCCAATTTACCTCCGTTGGCTAATCTTAGACTTTCATAGGCGTCATGTTCGGCACGAGTCAATGGCCTTTGGACTACTCTATTACAACTTTCGGTATGGAACTGTATCAAATCGGTAAAGAATTGAAGTCGACTATCAACTTCGTTTCGATTTGGGTTATTCAATAATCTATTTCCCTGGAACCAAAAAAGATCGGAATTGAGCTGAAAATTCATCCTTATTTTGTTTTCTTCATCTACTGGTAATTTGAACTTAATAGCACCATTTTTCTTGGTAGTTTCATGGTATTCTTCAATCAATTTGATTGGGTCTTTTGCTTGATGCGTAGATAAAGAAACTGACAGTATAGGTCTTGTGGTAGACTCTGCAGACGGAATATCGGTAAGATGGATTCTATTGGGAAGATGGTAGAAATCCAAAGGAAAATTAGCCTTAACCTTTTGTTGTGGATAACTGAAGGGATAATAAGAGATGTTTGAATATTGGCCATTAAAGCCAACTAATTTGTCATTTCGAATGATTTGAAAAGATCTCAAATCAGGTAATGCGGCTTGGCTGAAAAATCTCGACGACAGAGGAAGCTTCGACGATTCAAATTCATCGAAGAACGACATCATCAAAAGGATACTTTTCAATAGATAATGTTTGGGGGTGGTCTTCTAAAACGGTTTGATATTTGGAAAATTGTAAATGTGTGGTACACGACACAATATGGGAAATTTCAAAAAAAGGGATCTGCAAAGAATGGCTAGGAGAAAACAAAAAGGAAAAGAATGTGGGAATGGGATGAAATATTGTTGATAAAAGGTAATGATGGAGGTCTCTAAGGCATAAAAATTATTGCCTTTTTATTTAGAAGAGGTTTAAAATTCGTTAGTTATATTTTCAGAACTGCAATTTCAATACCACAACTATTACACTTCATGGTATTCTTAATTCGAGGGGAATCACGTTTTATTAAAGTATTTTACATAAGTTACATCTCCAGAGCGAGCGAAGATCATTTAGATAGGAACCGAGTGGTGGATCAGAAGAGCAAAGCAGCGGCACCAGCAATAGCAGCAACGCCGTAAGCACCGTTTCTGGCACCAGCGCCTTCGAAGGTGGTCACTTCAGGAGCCAAGGTCTTTGGGCTGGTAGATTCATGTGTCTTACAAGTATCTTCGGTACATGGAGCAGTCTTGGTAAAGGTGTTCCATTTGGTGTAAGTGGTTGGAATAATACAAGGTTCATCAATGGTGATGGTCGTAGCTTCTTCAACGGTGATGGTGGTAGCAGCACATTCATCTTCGTGACATTTGGTAATGGTAAGGTGAGTTGGTTCAGGGCAGGTGACGACGTAATCAGTGACGGTGATGTCTTCGGTGACAACGGTCATGTTATGGACACCGGTGGTCATCTCAGGAGCCAAGGTCTTTGGGCTGGTAGATTCATGTGTCTTACAAGTATCTTCGGTACATGGAGCAGTCTTGGTAGAGGTGTTCCATTTGGTGTAAGTGGTTGGAACAATACATGGTTCATCAATGGTGATGGTCGTAGCTTCTTCAACGGTAATGGTGGTAGGAGCACATTCATTTTCGTGACATTTGGTGATGGTAAGGTGAGTTGGTTCAGGGCAGATGACGACGTATTCAATAACGGTGATGTCTTCGGTGACAACGGTCATGTTATGGACACCAGTATAAGCGGTGGCAGATAAAGCAGCAGCAGCGATGACAGTAGAAAATTGCATTGTTAGAATGTTAAGGAAGATTAGTTCTGGATAAGAAAGAAATGAATCTGAATTAGCCTACGTTTGAATGTTATTTATACTTCATTTGGTTTGGGTGTAAAAAAGTGTTGCAGCGAGATCATTAGCCAAAGCTTGACTCGCGAGAGATGTAAACAATACACAGAAACACGAAATGGAAGTATATACATCATGGACGGGTACACATTGACGGGTACACATTTATTGGGATGTATAGTGGTAGTGGACCCATAATCTGCTTTTGGTGTCCGACTTGCCTAATGCGGAAGGGGCCGATGTTGTGGAGTATTTATACGAGTGCGATTATTGTCGGCCCATGGTCTCAGCTATGCTACCAATAGTTTTTAATGTCACTTATGAAGAATGACAAACAGAAGAACCACACGGTTTTATTGATGATAATATTTCGATGAGATTTCCTTGGTATTGATCTCTCTTATTCTTTGAATGCCACTTTCATGTGGAGATGACAGCTCGAACAGGAATATAATACTAACCATGGAGGAAATTTCGCGTTTGTCCTTATTCTATTTCCCACAAACACGCTTTCTTGAGTTGGATTGTAGATTTCTATTGGTTCATGAGGAGGAAGTAAACATGAAAGCTTTGTTGATACTCATTTTGGTGTCGAGTGTGGTGCTTTGATAGGGTTCTCCTCCAGTGATATAAGACGAACATGCAATTGTTTTGAGTTGCCAAGATTTCATGAACCTCCTATACCTTTCAACACACAACGTCCTTTTGTTGTTTTTGCTCTTTCGGTTGACGTCCTGTCGATTCTCTGCTGTATTTCTACTCAATTATTTGTGACATATCCTCTACGAAATATCTTATGCTTTCTTCGGATTCTCTCTCTAATTTCCGTTCTATTCTTTGTACTTTTAGTCATACTTTTTTTTCATATTCTCCTCTTGATTCATCTATTCGTCCATTTTTTCTTACCAGTTTGACCTACAGTCTACATCATCTACATCAAACTAAACATTGATCATCTCATGATTCATAAACACCTCGTGCCAAATTATAAATAAGAAACAAACACACCATTGGCACACTTCTTAAATTGCAAATCACAATAATAGAAAAATCGGGTCAGATGACCCTCGGTCACCTGACGGAATCTATATAGATCCGAGGAATTGACGGCTCCCAGCAAGACTTAATATATGACTAAATGTTCTCAAGTTCTAGAGAGCTCAAATGGTACCAGCACCAGAATCAAACTTAATTGCCACTATAGCCATCTAAATCAGAAAAGTCCAATTCGGACATATCGATAGGAATCCGTTCCATGGACCCTCCAAATGTGTTTTCTCCAGAGTATAACACATACAAAAATCCGTCGTCGTCCTTATGTTCCTCGTAAATGGTACTGATCAAAGCGGCAGTGGGTGGCAAAATGTCGTTTACGAAAATGAAAATCGCCTTCTCACTAGGAAGCTTGATTCTCTTTCTGATCACATAGACAAATTGACCCACCGATAAATCAATTGGCACCAAGTACTTCCGTTTGTCGATTTCTGGTATGTCTGAGTTTTCCACCTTCTCGCAGATCACAGGAACTCTATCTTTGAATCTTTGGGAGATTCTGGTGGCTTCCGCCTGTCTTTTCTCTAGTAGCGTAACGTTAGTAACTGACCATAAAAGTAACGTAAAACAAAAAAAAAATAAGAAGGGTTACATACCAAAAGAATGCTCGTCTTTAAATTGTGATCTCATGCTGTAGTGTTAGTACTGATCGTATTGATTGGTCCACTCAATTGAAACCGCCACCACTTACTTGATTGATTGATGTATTAGAAATACAAAGTGATTTTAAGGAGTGTTTAGATACCTTATCGCACTCACTTAAAAGGAATGATACGTGTCGTGCACTTACCCAATGCACGTTGATAACCTATTGTGATTTTGTTTCGAAAAAAGTGCAAAGTTGCAATAAATCTACAAAAGTTAGAGTGTGGATGCAAATGGTGGTTCAGACCGAAAGTATTATACTGGGGAATTTGAGACGGAAAAAGTTACGGTAGTATTCTAAATGCCGAAATAAACAGATCTATAGCTTTAAAACTGTAGAATTTTAATTGCAACCCTCATTTGACCTCCACCCGTTTCGAATGTTCTGCCCTATAAAGTGTGTTTAAGGGCATGCGTGAGATTGGCCCTCTCTTTGAACCCGCGCACGACTATCATCTCATGACGCGTTTGCCACTGTTTCAAATTAAAAACATTCCTACAATTGAAAACCAATACTCCCTAAACTATTTTATACGTTCCACTATGTTAAGAAACTCAATTCGTTCATTCTCCTCTTCAGTGATAAGACCTTCTTTTGCACGTGTGCAAATCTTAGGAACCGTGGGAAGTTTCAATTTCAGAGAAACCAAAGATGGTGTCAAGTTCATCAACTACTCGTTGGCGGTAAACAGATACTCACCATCTGAAGCTGACGGTAAAGCCACCGACTGGTACAATGTTTCAGTTTTCAACGAAAACCACATCGCTGCTTTCGAGAAGTTCTTGAAGCCAGGTGTGCAATTGTTCGTCGAAGCTGACGCCAGACAACGTGTTGTGATCGATGAAAGCTCTGACTCCAAGTACACCCTTACTGGTTTGAAACAAAGAAGTTTCGATGTCGTTAGATATGCCAAGAAGGAAGAAGTCGTTGAAGAAGAAGAATAAACCACTTCTCCCAATTTTCTCTATTTGTTGATATACATATGTATTATTATATTCACTTCGCTCTCAAAGAAATCGCAAAAGAATTTAAAATGTGTAGAGAATTGTTTTGAAAAAAAAATCCAGTGGTATTACAACTACAACCGAAAGTTGGCACTAAGATGAGATAATCCTACCATATTAAGATTGTGTTTCACATTGTTCAATGGTACTACTTGTAGTTTTTTTTATAGACACCACTCCTGTTATTTTATGTAACAAGCCGAGTCATCAAATTAGTATAAATTCTTAGCAAGACTCAATTCATAAGCGTATCCAAGACTCAACTTGACATGTTCCTTAACATGTTCAAAGTCAATTCTATCAACTGTATCCAAGGTGGAATGGATGAAATGAGAAGTGTACTTGAATTCAGATTCAATCAAAAAGGCTGATGGGTATCCGTTTTCCAAGGCAGAAGCATGGTCGGAACAAGCGTACCCACAAGCAGATTCATGGTAAGTGATATTATTATAGTTGGCAATTATGACCTTCAAGAATTCGTTCAAGTTTGGAGAAACAAAGTCGGAAATCAAACCAAAATGAGGTTCAACACCAGCTTCATAGGTTCTATCAGTAGAACCAGTCATGTCTTGCTGTAACATACTAACAACGGTTTCATTTCTGGCGGAATACTGACCAAAAACATCCACAGAACCTAAAAGTCCACCTTCTTCTGCAGAGTAAAAATGGAATTCCAATGTATTATGAGGCTTGAAAGATCCAGATGTATAGGCACCTAAGATAATTCTTAAAGTTTCCAAAATGGTGACAGTTCCTGACCCATCGTCATCAGCACCAGGCCCTTTCAATAAGTTGGGGAACAATTGGTTGATAGAGTCTTGATGTGCTCCGAGAACAACCTTATCGGTAGATTCACCAGGAATACTTACCACAATACTATATTGATCCCAACCATTATGGTGATACTTGGTGATAGTTACTGTGTCATTTGCAGGGGCAACAAGTGCAGATAACTGGTCATGCAACCAGTTGGCACTATCTAAACCAGTACTAGATTTATAGTATCTAGTATAAAAGGAGGTGAATTTGGTCAAGTTATCCTTCAAGAAGTCGACATTGATTTGTTCAAGTAATTTGCTAACTTGGTGCTTATGCTTAGCTTCAGTGGGGTAATGATACTTTGGCACAGCAGTCTTATGATTCTCGACCTTTTTAGTTCCCAACAAAGAGATCTGATTGAACCAAGAAAGGGGACCTGGGCGTCCGACCAAGCCTAATTCGATGGCTTCATCAATTGACATTTGACTGGTGACATCCATGAAATTGACATCGGCCCGCTTCATGTCGAGTTTATCTGCTTCCGAGACGATTTTGTAAGTATCATGGTCCAATTTGATGAGTCTTTTTTCAGACAAGTCTTCGCTGAAGAAAAGAGACCTTCCAGGAATGCTCAAGGCATTAGCAATGGTAACACAGGTAAGCAATGTAGAGACCTTCATGATTGCTGATAAACAAAACTAAGGATAAGTGTGGTGCAAAATATTAAGTGATAGCTGTGTGCGGCACCAAGTGTGTAGAAGGGAGAATTGCTGCGAGATGGGAAAATTCCCGAATTTCTATTGCAAGTTGTGATAATGAGGAGTAGGTAGTGAAACAAATACTGTAGCGAGGGTAGTCATTTTGTGACAAAATTAGCGAGAAATGTGGGTGGAAGGGCAGCCGATAAGTGGAAAACTGGCCAAAATAAATATGGCCATAGCGGGGATACCTATTATGTGGCGAGTGGTTGGTCTCCCAAAGATAGACTCCCTGGTTCTAAGTTGTGTCATCATCTTTGCCTGGCTCTCGCAATATCTCCCTAACTGTCCCTTTCTCTCGCTAATTTCCTGTACTTCTTCGCACACCTCTTTTTTCCTACTTCTCTTCCCTGCTTTCTTTACCTACCGGTCGTGCACGCATTTCCCATCTGTTGAAACTTTTTCTCTGTAAACAACAAACACTATACTCTACACGTTTGGCTTCAATGACAGTTCCTGTGTTTGGTACCGTTGGTGGCACCGACATATCCAATCGTAATATGTCCAAACTCGACTCCAAATTCATAACCCCCACTTTGAAATTAAAAGAACCAGTGATGGACTCATTGCTGGTTCATCAAGATAAACATTCAGTTATTGATTCATCAAGAGGTAATCTTTTGAAGAGATTCCTCCAACCTTTGACTCTTGATAACAAGGAGGTGAACTACAAAATCAATGTCCCAAACTTCGCCAATTTGCCTCCACTCCAATTGGGATCCAAATATATCACCGATCTTCACAAAATTGATTCCTTTACTCCATCTGACTTATACTTGGGTGAAACTATAGACAAATCGACTTCAGGGTTGGATAATTATTACTTTGACTACGATAATGGATTGGGAGAATTCTCCAAATTCGAAAGAATCAGCCAATTGAATTTACCTGATAAGTTCTTCGATGAATACAATTCCAGTCAATGTATTAGTAAAATCGGATTATTTTCGGAAATAGAGAGATCTTGGATCGCAATTGATAACAAATTGGTATTATGGAACTACAAGGTTCCTCAATCTTCATTCAATCAATCATCCCAATTTCTTACTATTGATCAAATTAAACATACTATCTTGAAGGTAAAATTGGTCAAACCAAAACCTGGCGTGTTTGTTAAAGAAGTAAATTATTTGTTATTGGTGGCGACCACAATGGATATTCATATCTATATCATTAAATATGATACTTCGTTTAATAATTTGGAAATATTTAACCCTGAGTTATCTATTTCTACTCAAGGTTTAATTGTGAATAATTTTGCCGTGAATCCTAAAAATAACGATATTTACTTCAGTGGAGAAGGTGATGGAATTAATGTATGGAGGTTGGAATATTCAAATAAATCTAGTTTCATTAAAAACAAATGTGACAAGATCTGTTTGACTAAAAGTGGGCTTTCCAGTGTTATACCTAATAAACTTCCGGGCCTTGATTTGTTCCATTACTCAGATAACTCAGCATCCAATAAAAATACTGCTCAAAATAATTTACCTGAAACGGTATCTCAAATGGAAATTGATCCTGACAGAGAAATCTTATACACCTTGTCAAACAAGTCTGTTATTCGAGTGTATAAACTTCAAGCAAAACAAGAGCAACTTCATGAAGCAAGCAGATTGTTACCAACCCAAATCTATAGAAGCGCAACCACTTTGTTCGTGGACACTGCCAATCTTAAAGTGTTTGAAAAGTTCAAAATTGTCAATATTCAACATATATCACAGCAAGAATCCAATACAATACAATTAATTGCCATTACAAACAATGGTTGTCGAATTCTTTTGAAATTAGGAAGTCCAGCATCAAGATTTGGTTCATTATTGACCACTTCATTCTCCAATAATTATTCATCAAATTCATCTTCATCTTTAAGACTCAATTTATCAACAATTAAATTTCCACCTTCAAGAGACATTCCAAAAATTAACCATGAATTGGATTCATTCACTGGAAGCAAACAACATCTTGCTCAATTGATTGAAAACCAACAAAAATCACAGTTGTTGAAGAACACCAAATTAGCCAAGATTATCAGTCCTGGAATCTTCCTTTGTGTGAAAAGAACTAAGAAATCAGATAAGTTATTTATCGCAACTGCCAATTATGGATTTTTGAAGAAGAATAACAAGTTGGTTGAAGATGCAGAATTCATCAAGTACGGAAATAGTAACGATAGTGAAGATGCGTCCGGATTCACATATATCCACGATATCGTTCAACTCACGCCATCCATGAATGCAACTGATACACCTAGTGGATATGCCAATGTTTTGGCAAGTCAGTACACCAAACAGCCATTGAAGTTTGCAATTTTAACTAATTTTGGAATTATTATCTACCAATTTAAGACATCTGATCAAATCCTAAGATCTTTGAATGAATCTACTATCGAGAATTTCATAGAAGAGAACGGTTTTGAAGAAACATGCTCTACATTATTATACTTATCATGTTCATATGGTCATCATAATGCCAATGACTTGTTCAAAAGAAAGGCACAAGTGTTATTTTCCAGCTGTGGTAATAATGCTAGATTAGTTGATGTAAACCAACTGGTACAAAGTAATCCCCATTTTTCACATCCACACCAACAACAATTGGTGAGTCTTGGAACTTCATCTCAAGAATCACATCCTACCGTAGACCAAGTGGTATTGAGTGACAGATTTTATGGAACATGTTTGTTAATTTCGAGGCTTTTCAGAGAATATTGGCACAAGAAAGTGTTCATTCCATTACCACATATCAAAATTAATAGTAATGGAGAAGTGGAAGTTGCATCTGTCAAAGATGACAATTTGTTAGTTCAAGGATTAAATATTGATAAGAAGCAAGTAGAATTTTTTATTGGTTCTATAATTGTTCTTATTGACTTTTTGGTTGAAAATGGAGGTAATATTCAAGGATTAAATGCTCCAAATTATAGTTCTGATCCAAGTCAATTTGAAAGTGAAGTTTGTTTAAGAGCAGAACATATTGCATTTACGTCAATTATCAAGTCTTTAAACTCTATCAAGGAAGCTCTTTCATTCTTGATGGTGCTTATTGAAGAAATCCAAATCAATCAAACCAATTTTAATGATATTTTCAGATTCTTATCATTATCAAATCAAGTTAATCTTTTAACATTGTCATTTAAAGATTTGTTATTACCAAGTACAGATGTTAAGAATTTGATTAAAGATTTATTATCGTCGATTATTAACAAAAACATTTTAAAAGGAGGATCTATCGATTTAGTTGCTTCATCCCTCCAAGGACGTTGTGGATCATTCTGTTCTACAGATGATGTTTATATCTTCAAAGCAATCGAGAATTTGACCAAGGCAAAGAATATTGGATTAAGGGACAATGACTTGAAGATCAAATGTTTAAAGAATGCTGTTTTATTATTTGAAGAGGCTTATGAATCTTTAACATTAGAAAACATTGAAAATTCAATTAATATTATGTTGGAATTACAGTTTTTTGCAGGTGCAGTTGATTTATTATTGAAATTAGCTCATAAAATTGGTAACAGCTCAAGTATTGCCAAGTTTGAACATTTAAAGGGCAATGATCCTTCTACTTCTTTCAGCAATAAAACTAATGAGGACAACAAGAAGAAGTTAAAGTTATATGAATTAGTATTCAAGATTTTAACTAAAGTGGATATGGAGGCATTAAAGGTTACAGAGACCAATAACCAATTGCAGATCAATGAATTCTTGGAGATCAGAGATTCAGCTTATGATACTTGTTTTGCATCTCAAGATAAAGCCTTCCACTATGAATTTTATCAATGGTTCATTTCACAAGGAGTAAGTGAAAGATTATTGGAGATTAAAACTCCATTTATCTTACCATTTTTGGAAGAAAAATCAGACAATTCGTTGGCTTTAAGTGATTTATTATGGTTATATCACGCTAAAAGAGAAAATTACTTCGAAGCTGCCAGTATATTATACACTTTGTCCATTTCTGAATTCCAATTGGATTTGAATAATAGAATAGAATATCTTTCAAGAGCTAATGGATTCTGCAACTGTGTCTGTCCTCCCAACCTCAGACAAAAAATGATTCAATTATCGTCAATCATTCAAGAATTATTCGACGTAGCAAGTATTCAATTGGATTTGTTATCGGCCATCCAATCAGATAAAAGGATCAGCAAGGAAAATACAGACCTTGCAATCAGTGCCTTAAATTATAAGGCATTAAACATCAGTGATTTGTTCAACATGTATGCTGATCCATTAGGATATTATGATTTATGTTTAATGATCTTTAAAGTATCTGATTACAAGAATTCCGATGATATCTTAAAGAGATGGGAATTATTCTTTGAAAGGATTTTCCATGAGTTTATGGTTGCCAATAAGGGATCTACGGAACCATTTTACATTGTCGCAAATAATGAATTCACCATGATAGGACCAAAGTTATCATCTAATGATTTGGTCTTTCCAATAGATGAATTGATAAAATTACTCGGAAAGTATATTCAAGAAGCAATTGAAGAGAATCCTGTAACTCAAACACCACCTAAGGGGGCTATTGTTGATATGTTTATTAAGGCTGGTGTATCTTATGACAAGTTATATTACGTGATGAAATCATTGATAGAACTTAATACTTTTGAAATATATCAAGGTTTCACCAATGATTTGAAATCCAATGAAATGATTTATTTGATAAAGAAATGGTATGTTAATGATAAGAAATTAAGAGAAGTTATTGCTAGTGATAAGATCATTGGATTGGAAGAATATTCTCTTGAGAAGGATCCTATCAATGATTTTATTAAGGATAATGGTATGTTAGTTTAAATAGATAATGAAGTTAATAAGAACAGAAGTGTGTAGAATAAAGACAGCCGTTGGGATTGTCTTTCAATCGTTATAGCAGACGCTAAGCTCTGTAAGTTAGAGCATTTCAATGATGCTTTTTAAAAGGTCTTTGAATGCTTCTTCCCTTCAAGTATCCGTTTCTCTCTTTCTTCTCCTCTTCTCTACATCATGTCATTCTTTTTGTTCATTATGCTATCTACTTATGTCAAGGTGTAGAACTTGTTCTTTTGGCCATCGAATTTCTCTTTGGTGAAGAAATCATTTCCAGATGGTCTCAACACATTATCATTCCTCAAAAATGTCTTATCAGTATGAATGTCTGTACCATCCAAATGTGGTAAAATCCCGTCAAAGAGTAACTTGACGGCATTTGATTCTGCTCCACGAGGCAAGATCACGTCGGCGAATTCTTTCGTTGGAAAGATGAAATCATTCATTTCTGTTCTTGACCCCTGAAGGTACGAATTGATGATGTACTCTAAAGATACTGAATTTTCATGTTCAGTAAGAGCGTCTCTCCTGATCCACCTGATTAGCCTGGTATCAGGATCACTATCAAGAAATATCTTGATTTGGGACATATCCCTTAATTCCTTATCATAAAGAGCATATAAGCCATGGACCAAAAAGATGGTGGTAGAGTTACTGGTCGATTTCCCGAGCAAGTGTGCCTTCAATTGATTGAATCTGAACCTCGAAGGTTTCAATTTTGGATAATCAGGACTCTTAATAACAGTAATGGCCAGAGACTTCAGAGCACAATATTGGCTATTCGGTTGATCTTTATAGTTATCCATATCGACCATCTCAACATGGACCCCTTTCTGAACAGACGTTTCGATCTCCTGTTTCAACAATTGTGCCGCTGTTCTCTTTCCGGCAGCATGACCTCCACCAATGAGGACTATGACGGATTTAGGCATTTTTTGGGGTGACAATTGTGGATGATCGTTTGGCCTAAAGATGCAGTGGCTACAAAAAAATCGCGATGAGATCATCAAATTCTTGACCATCTAGGAACCGTATCTTTGAACCAAACACCACCGAACATGGACGAATTTGACCGTGATCTTGATAACGAACTTGAGTTCAGTCACCAATCGACCAAGAACGTCAAGGTGCATGCTACTTTCGAAAGCATGAACCTAAAACCGGATCTTTTGAAGGGAATCTATGGCTATGGATTCGAAGCTCCATCTGCAATTCAATCCAGAGCAATCATGCAGATTATTAGTGGGAAGGATACCATTGCTCAAGCACAGTCGGGAACAGGGAAGACAGCCACCTTTACTATTGGTATGCTTCAAGTTATCGATACTAAGGCCAAAGATTGCCAGGCGCTCATATTGTCACCCACCAGAGAATTGGCTACCCAAATCCAAAGTGTAGTGAAACATTTGGGTGATTATATGAATATACACACACATGCATGTATTGGAGGAACACATGTTGGGGATGATATCAAAAAACTCCAACAGGGACAGCAAATAATCAGTGGGACACCCGGCAGAGTTGTTGATGTCATCAAAAGAAGAAATCTTACCACACGGAATGTGAAGATGTTAATTTTGGACGAAGCAGACGAACTTCTTACCAAAGGATTCAAAGAACAGATCTACGAAGCTTACAAGGCCCTTCCGCCGGGAGTACAAGTTGTGGTAGTTAGTGCTACGTTAACGAGAGAAGTCTTGGAAATGACCAACAAGTTCACCAATGATCCAGTGAAGATTCTTGTCAAAAGAGACGATATCAGTCTTGAAGGGATCAAACAATTTCATATCCAGTGTGAAAAAGAAGACTGGAAATTCGACACTCTCTGTGATTTATATGATTCGTTAACCATCACCCAAGCGGTAATTTTCTGCAACACCAAGGTTAAGGTGAACTGGCTTGCGGACCAGATGAGAAAACAGAACTTCACGGTAGTAGCCATGCATGGAGACATGAAGCAAGACGAAAGAGACAGTATTATGAACGATTTCAGAACAGGTAATCTGAGGGTATTAATTTCCACCGATGTATGGGCAAGAGGTATTGATGTCCAACAAGTATCACTTGTCATCAACTATGATCTTCCTTTGGACAAGGAGAACTACATACATCGTATTGGTAGATCGGGAAGATTCGGAAGAAAAGGTGTGGCCATCAATTTGATCACCAAAGACGATACCACCGAATTGAGAGACTTGGAAAAGTACTACAGTGTAAAGATTAGGGAAATGCCTATGAACATTAATGATGTTATGTGAAGGAGAGAAATCAGATACATAGTGGGGGGGGAGATAGAGAGGATGGAGAGAGTAAAATAATATAATACATAGAGGAATCCGAAAGTTGGCGGTTACTGTTGTCTAAAAGGGAGCCTGTAAATAACCGTAAATAAAAGTTTTGTAAGGCCATTGGTTTGGTAGTCTTTACTATGGTTAGCAATCATATAACCTAGCGAGAAAGGTCTGCATTTCTTAGCGAGAGTTGTCCATCACAAGTACAAAATCGTGGCAGGAATACCCTCGCTAAATCAAAAAGTACTGACCAGGCCTTCCCTTGAAACACCAAAAGTCTCCCTAGTGATTAGCGAGAAAAAGAGAAATTTCTCTTTACAACGTTTCCTATATACATGCCCGCGCTCTCGTAAGTAAGCTGACTATCGGCTTTTCCTGCAGTGATGCCCCAGAACTTTTGCGACTAAACTATAACCGACACTGAGGAGAAGAACACTCCATTTGATAAGTATAACCAAAGCTCTACACAAATTGGAAATCTAATATCCTACATAACTGTAATCATACCCCACCTTCAACAACTTTCAAATCTCTAGTAACTCACCTACAACCTGATTTATTCTTCGAAACAACCAATACGGCTCAAGTCACGTGACATCATCTCAAAATTTTCTTTTTTATTCAATTTTTTTATTTGACCTAGGCGTCTCACAGTCTAAAAAAATTCTAACAATTTGATCCAATCCTAGCTTATATATACACTTCTTCTATTAACGTTATAAGATGGATCAACAATATCTTTCCTCATTAGAAGAGACCTTGAGAAAGACCTTGGTGCCAGACTCTGCTGTCATCAAGCAAGCCTCTCAATCCTTGACCAAGGACTTCTACACCAACCCAGCTGCCTTGCCAGCATTACTCCAAATCTTGCAAGGTGCCAACGATGATCAAATCAAACAATTGGCCTCCGTTGAAGCAAGAAAGTTGGTTTTGACCAACTGGACCAACGTCGATGCCTCATTGAAACCATCTATCAGAGATGCTTTGTTGAACAATACTTTCCAACAAGACTCCAAGCTTATCAGACATTCCTCTGCAAGAGTTGTTGCAGCTATCGGAGAAATTGACTTGGAAGAAAACCAATGGCCTACTCTTTTGCCTACCTTGGTTGCTGCCGTTGAAGATTCGAACGCTCAAAACAAGGAAATGGCCGCCTACACTTTATACACATTATTGGAAACCCAAATCCCAGCATTGGTTCCACACATCAGTGACTTCTTGTCATTATTCTCTCGTTTATTGTCTGATCAAACCTCCAGAGATATCAGAGTTAATGCTGTGTTGGCTTTGGATGTCATTTCTCAATTTATTGAAGAAGATAGTCAAATTAACCCACAATTAGCTTCCAAATTCAGAGAATCCATTCCTTCCATGGTCCAAGTCTTGAAAGAAGTCATTTCCGATGACGATTCCGAAAAGGCCAAGGACGTTTTCAATGTCTTCAATAGTTTGATCTACTTGGATTCCAAATTGGTAGGTGATTACTTGATCAACTTGATTCAATTCATTGCTGAAATCGCCGCCAACTCCCAATTGGATGAAGAATACAGAACCTTCGGTTTGCAATTCTTGATCTCTTGTGTTTCCTTAAGAAAATCCAAGATCTCCTCCAACAAATTGGGTCCACAAATCACCGCCATTGCAGCCCAAATCGCTTCTGAAGAAGTTGACGTCGAAGAAGAATTGGACAACGAAGATGAAGAAAACGAAAATGAAGAAAACTCTCCTCCTTCCTTGGCTTTAAGATTGATTGCCATGTTATCTGCTGAATTGCCACCATCTCAAGTCATCATCCCATTGTTTGAAACCTTACCTAAATTATTGGCTTCTTCTAACCAATTCGAAAGAAGAGGTGGTTTGTTGAGCATTGGTGTTGCATCCAGTGGTGCTCCAGATTACTTTTCTTCTCAAATCCAAAAGATCATTCCTGCTATTGTTAATGGTTTGAAAGATTCCGAAATTATTGTAAGAGTCGCTGCTTTGAGAACCTTATCTCAATTAACCTCTGAATTACAAGACGGTGTTGCTGTTTTCCATGAGCAATTATTACCTTTAATCATTGATATCATCGATTCTGCTACTTCTCTTATGGCCTACAAATACGCTTGTTACGCTTTAGATGGTTTGATTGAATTCATGAGCCACGATGCCATGGGTAAATATATCGAACCTTTGATGAACAAATTATTCCATATGTTACAACAAGCTAACAGTTCCACTTTGAGATCTGCCATTGTCTCCGCAATTGGTTCTGTTGCTTTCGCAAGTGGTAAAGCTTTTACTCCATTCTTCAACAATTCTGTCCAATTCTTGGAACCTTTCATCAGTATCTCCGCTGAAACTGAAGGATTATCTGAAGATGATATCGAATTAAGAGCCATGACTTTTGAAAATATCTCTACCATGGCCAGAGCCGTTGGTTCCGAACCATTCTCTGTCTACGCTAAGCCATTGGTCGAAGCTGCTTACACCTCATTAAGCTCTGAACACTCCAGAATCAGAGAGTCTGGTTTCGCTTTCATCTCCAACATGGCCAAGGTCTACGGTGCTGAATTTGCAGGATTCTTGGACCAAATTGTTCCTCAAATTCTTAAATGTTTAGAACAAAATGAATTCACTTTCAACGTCGAAGACTTGGATGAAGATGATGAAGACTTAGGGAATGGTCTTAATGTTCACACTGGTATCACCATTGAAAAAGAAATTGCCTCCGTTGCTTTGTCTGAATTGGCTACCGGTACTGGTAAGGAATTCGGTAAATACGTCGAAGCTTCTGTCAAGACTTTATCTGAACAAATCGAAAACTCTTACGGTATGAGAGAAGCTGCCATGTCCACCTTATTCAAGATCTCTAAGGCTATGTTCAAGGCTACACAAGGAGAAAATTTCAAGGCTCCAAAGGGTGTCCCACAATCCTCATATGTTGACAATTCTGTCTTACAATTAATCGTGCAAGTTAGAAATATTGCCATTCCTCTCTTGCAAGAAGAATTCGAATTGACCATGGTTGCCTGTATTTTGGACGGAATTGCAGATGCTCTTTTCACCTGTGGTTCCATTGCCCTTGTTGATGATGCTTCATCTACAGACAGCTTGGAAGCTTTATGTGTCCAATTGATGAACATTATGAAGAAAGAACACCCATGTCAAGTTGAAGACGAAGAAGGTCCAGCTGATGAAGAAGATGCATCTGAAACCGATGCTTTATTATACGAATCTGCGTTAGAAGTCTTGGTCAACATGTCTCTTGCTTTAGAAGGTGACTTCGCTAAGGTCTTTGCTTCCTTCAAGGACGTTATTATTGGTAACCTTTCCAGCAAATCTAAGAACATCAGAGTAAGTTCTGCCGGTGCATTGGCCGAAATTGTTGGAGGCTTGAAGGGCTCCAATCCATTCAGTGAAGAATTCTTACAAATCTTCATCGACAAAGCTGTTAATGATAAATCATTAGAAGTCAAGGGTAATGCTGCCTATGGTATTGGACTTATTATTGAAAATAGTCCTTCCGATATTTCATCTGCCTACCCTACTATCTTGCAATTATTATTCCAATTATTGAGCAAAGCTGACAGAAAAGCTGACACCGATGACGAAGAAACAAAGGACGTTGTTAACAGATCATTTGCCAACGCTTCTGGTTGTGCTGCTAGATTAGCATTGAAACACCAACAAGCAGTTCCTTTGGAACACGTTATTGGGCCATTATTGGGACACTTGCCATTGGAAACCGGATTTGAAGAAAACACTCCTATTTTCAAATTGATCATCCAATTATACGAATCCAATAATGACGTCATTTTGAGCCAAACCCAAAAGATCGTCGAAATCTTCTCCAAGGTTTTCGTTGCTGATGCCGAAAGAATTAAGTTGGTCAACGAATCTACATTGGGTAGAGAAGAAAACATTGACAACATGAAACAATTTGCTACCGACGAATTGAGAGCCAAGGTGGTTGAATTATTAAAATTCTTGGACCAAAAATTTTCCGGAGTCGTTTCTGCTGATCCAGTATTGAAGGGAGTCATCAATTAAAATACAGATACAAAGCAAATAAAAAGAAGTGTTGATCCCCAGGGGTGAAAGGGGTTGTTGTATCCAGTAGGCAACCATATGCATGTAACATGTATGTGAACTATTGGATTTACTTTTCTAAGTATTCATTTTTCTTATGCTACCACATTTCGTGTACATTTAGTTCGTCGTGATTAATACGACGTTTTCTCTTAATTAATATATTTGAAATTGAAACCCGTTTCGTGTAGATAACCGCTTCACACAAATGACTGCGAAATTCCCTTTTTTGGATGCAAAAGGAATATCTGCGGCAGATTAAGAATTGACTGAAGAATATATAAAGTTACAATGGAGGGTCGAGAGATAAGGTTAGATCAGAAGTGTCTGGAGAAGATATCTGAAGAAAGAACCAGAAGAAGGCTCTAACCACACACTGCTAAGTATCTTCAAATTTTATCCTCCCTTATTGTACCTGCTGTACTAATCTTCTACTATGGGACCTGTTGCAATTCTAATGGCTGTGCTTGCCCTTTTGGCACTCATTCTTCTTGTTCCTACATTATTATGGCATAGCAAGTCCAAAAATATTCCTGCTATATGTCTAATCTCTTGGTTTATGATTTTGGACTTGAAACTCTTTATCAATATTCTTGTTTGGAGTGGTGAGGACTTCTATGAAGTGTGGAACGGCAAAGTATATTGTGATATTATGGACAAGTTAGAAGCCGGTGCTTCTTCCGGTAAAGTCTGCGCTATTGCAGCCTTGGCTATTAATCTATACATGGTGCTTCAGGCTAAAAGTCCGATTTTTATGGGAAATAATCATTGGAAAAAAATAGCTATAAATACTGCCATTTGCTTAATTACCCCAATATTTGTAATTGCTACAAATTACGTGATACAATCTTCAAGATACGTTATTGTTAGATTTGAAGGATGTGTATCCACCTATGAAAGTAGTTATAGAACAATTTTATTGTTTTCTATTTGGAGTTTCCTTTGGTCTATTGTGGCTCTCATTTTTGCCCTCTTAACATTGTGGAAATATCTTCAGAAGAGAAAAGATGTCAAGGATATTTTGAAATGCACAAATTCGGGATTAAATTTAAAGAGATTTGCAAGACTAATTATCTTTTGTTTGTTGGTAGTATTAGCATTAACTCCATTGGCTATCTATTACTTAGTACTGGACTTCATTTTGATTGCACAATCCAAGTCCAGTTGGAAAAATGAATATCAGGACAGATCTGCCATCTTGTATTATGATTTTGGATATACTTTATTGTATGACAAAATAATCAATATTGGATTATCATTCATTACTTTCATAATATTTGGATTAGGAACAGAAGCTTTACAAATGTATAAGAATATTCTTGGATTGAGTAACAAGAAATTTAATGCTGAGGGGTATGATTCTGATATTACTAGATTACCAACACCTGTAAGGATCGATTCTGGTAAGACTGCTGAAACTTTCAATACTCGATTAACCAGTGGTTCCACTATGAAGGATTTCAATTTGGAATTCGAAGATCTTATGGAAAAAGATCCAGTGATTATAAAAAATTGTGATCTTGAAAAAGGTGATGGTTTTATGGACGAGGAAGATCTATTTTTTGATAATGCTGATTCCATACCAGATGTTGGATTTGGTTATAATTTCCAAGTGAAAAAGAACATGGGTGAATGATATATGGGACATGAAATTTCGATTCGTGTACTTCTATTACCTAAATATTTAACTTTTTAATGAATATCTCTTCGAACACTTTGGCTGAAACTTTCCCTTGTGTCTCTCTCATTGCAAGTCCCACCATATACTTGATAGAATTCTTTTGTCCATTGAGGATCTTTTCTACAACAACACTATTGTTGTTGATAATTTCAAGGCAAATTTCTTCAATTGCTTCATTCAATTCGGATGGTGACATACCTTGTGGTTGTCCCAAATCATATTGCTCCAATAATTCTTCAATCAGGGTACTATAGTCTTGGTTCTGTATTACCTGTGAGACCAATAATCTTGCAGATGTTAAGGATATTTTTTTATCAATGACCATCAAAATCAATTCACTCAACCTTGAGGGAGTAAAAAGATTCAAGTCTAATCTTGCTTGTAGTTTAGAAAAGGCACCAATAAGTTCATGAAGTAACCAGTTGTTAGCATATTTGATTGGCTTCTTATTTTGCACCACAATGATATCGCTAAGTTCATAATAGTATTTTAGAAAGTCCTTGTTCTCTACCAAAAATTTGGCATATTTAAGCTCCAATTTGTATTGCTTTCCCGTAAGTTTAATGAGTATGTCATCAGGTAATTCTGGTAAGCTAGCCTTAATCTCCTGTTCTAAAGTTTTATCTAACTTTATTACTGGAAGCTCTGAATCTGGAACATACCTATAATCAAAAGAATCTTCTTTAGCTCTCAATGATACAGATTCATTACCATTCCATCCTCTTGTTTCTTGTACTATAGGTCTATGTTGTTGAACCAATTCAATTTGTCTGAAATATTCTGCCTTTAAAGCGTCCTGTATTTCACTATGTGATCCTAAATTCTTGATTTCAACTCTGGGATGACCATTTATACTTATATTAACATCGACCCTAATTGCTCCGGTCTCAAGATCTCCAGAACAGATATCCAAATGCCTTACCAATGTTTGGTACTTTCTTACAAATGCTCGTACTTGTGTAGGATTCTCGAAGTCTGGTTTAGTGACAAGTTCTATTAAAGGTGTATTTGCCCTATTAAGATCCACATTGATTGTGTGTCCATGCTTGTCATAATTGGTCTTTCCTGTATCTTGCTCGATTTGAATTTGTTCTATGTTAATGATTTTGGATTCTTCACTTATTCCATCAAGCCTTTTCAGCAATTCTAGGTGACCATTTCTGGATATAGGATGGTAATGTTGAGTGATTTGATATCCTAATGGCTGATCCGGATAGAAATAATGCTTTCTATCAAAGGACGAATTAGGCAGGATTTCGCCTCCAAGAGCTGCAGCAGCCTTTAGTGCCAAATATAGTGCCTCTGGGTTAAGTTTTGGTTGAGTTCCTGGTAATCCAATATCAAAATAACTGACCTTGGAATTGGGTGAAGCATTGAAGCTTGTTGGTGATAATGAGAAAAGCTTATATTTTGTTTTCAATTGTGTATGTATTTCCAAGCCGCATTTGAACTTGTATTTCGGGTCCAACTTGAACTTGGAGAACAACTTGCT
Organism: Suhomyces tibetensis; assembly: GCA_030570835.1. NCBI lineage: Eukaryota > Fungi > Ascomycota > Pichiomycetes > Serinales > Debaryomycetaceae > Suhomyces > Suhomyces tibetensis. Next base: position 133,226 of record JAJLWT010000028.1, read on the forward strand.
AGAACAATGGATAAATCGTTTATTCATTTAATGAATATGATAGTTAAAGTATGGTTTGTTGCAACTTTAGATCAGTCTGGAAATTTTTTATCTTTGCTTATATGCAGTGCCAATGACCAATAATAATATAGCTAATGAAACAGTCAATTCAGACACGTTCCATATAATGAGAGAAGAAGATCTTGAATTAGTAACATAAGGCTGGTTTGGAATGATCAATGATTTATAAGACGTCAAATTGTTGTTACAAGTATAATCAATGTATTTCTAGAATGTGGACTAATGGTAGTTTTCCACCAATATGAAATACGACTTCGTGGCCAAGTTGGCTAAGGCGTAAGACTGTTAATCTTAAGATCGTGAGT
>JAJLWT010000029.1:0-131050 GCA_030570835.1 Suhomyces tibetensis
TATTGGCGGAAAACGGGAGAAAGTGAGAGAGGGGGAGTGGTGTGTGGGGGAGTGGTGTGTGGTGTGGGCAGGACAGTGGTTGAGTGGGTGTGTGTGGATTGGTGGTGGTTGTTGTTGGTGGTGTGGGGGTGTGTGGTTGTGTGGGGGTGTGGATGGTGGATGGTGGATGGTGGATGGTGGATGGTGCTATGGTGGTGCTATGGTGTTGTTGTTGTTCGTACTCGGCAGCGATGGCGGACGGGTAACGGCCTCGCTAGGCGGGTAGGGCATTCAGGGGATTTAGTTTTCACCGTAATCAGGTGTCGATTATAGTAGACGTACTATAATTGAATCAAGGGTATTTTTGTGGGGGAATGTAAGTCATGTGACTATTTGGTTCATTTAGGTTCTCACTAGTTGTATTTAATGCGGAATAATTTGTGAGTTTGCAACAATCGAGAATTGCATGGTAAGTAATGAAGTTTGATTTTCTACAAAGAAAGATTCAAGGTACCAGTATCACTGGTTTTGCTGCTTTCGTTTTTGAAGGTATGAATTATGTACATTTTGAATATTATAATTCGGAAACTCTGCTACCTTTTATGATTTATATTTTTCTGAGGTGATAATAATACTCATAAACTTATATACTCAGAATGACATGTACTTTATGCCGATCTCTTTATCATGAAAATAATCGATGAGTTAATATATTTTTGCTGTTCTTGAAATAATTTAAGATAAAAAATAGAGTCTTGTTTTATAGTTTAAGTTTATATTTATTTACATTAGTATATAAAAATAAATGATAACATGATGTATTAATTCAAAATTGTAATAGAACATGTATATTTTATGCAAAAGTTAAAGTGAAATGTAGATTACAAGGAAGCCAACATTTTTTGATTGTGGTTTGGACTCAATGCCAAGTCACTTGACTTGATTTGCTTGCCTAACTTGTAAATACTTTGAACGTAACCCTTATTATCCAAAACCACGAGATCCGCATCACATCCAGCATTTAAAAATCCTTTTTGACTTTGTAATCCAACAGAAACAGCTGGGTTATTGGTGACAGTTTTGACAGCTTCGGCCAACGAGATGGAAGTCCAGTGCATGATGTTTCTTACACATTGAGGTAATGTAGTAGCAGCACCAGCCAAAGTATCAGTTCCTTTCAAGTATAATCTGAAGCCCTCTTTGACTATGTATTGGTTGTCCCATTTGTAGGTACCATCTGGTAAACCTATCAAATGCATGGCATCAGTTACCAAGACACATTTATCGGAGTTAGCATTGTATGCAAGAGCTGCCATTGAAGGGTCAACATGGATACCATCACAGATCAACCCAAAATGAGGGGTTTTTGAACCTGCAGTTGGAGAAGTAATAAGGCCAACAACACCTGCATCTCTATGGTGAGGTTGAGGCATAGCATTATACAAATGAGTGATCATTGAAGCACCATTTTCTATGGCTTTCAAGCCAGTGGCATGATCAGCAGTGGTATGTCCAATTGAAAAAGTTATATTCTTCAGCTTTATGGAAGGAATTATATCCAACACACCCGGTATTTCTGGAGCAGCAGTTAAGATACAAACGTTATCTATCAAGTTCGATTCTCCACCATAGATCTTGTAAATTTTGTTTTCACCCTCCTTTGCATCTACAAAGGTCTCTACAGGGTGACATCCCTTCTTTTCTAAGTTGATGAAAGGACCTTCTATGTGAGCACCGATAGAATCTGTTTGGTGAGAATGACGTGATTTTTTGTAGAAAGGCAAGACCTTTTCGTAAACTTCTGGGAAGTTAGAAGTGACAGTTGGGCAAGTAGCGGTTACACCCGTGGTAAGGTACTTTGCCATGGAGTCATTATAGAATTGTTGAAATTCTTTGATATCGCTAGGACTTGAGTCGGCATTTAAGTCTGAAAAATTGAGACCGTAAATACCGTTATTTTGGATATCGATAAATCCAGGGGCCAAATATTGTCCCTTCAAGTCAATTACCTTGGTGACTTGACTATTATTGGAAGGAGCACCAACTATTTTGTTGGTATTGTTATCTATGAAAAGATCGGAATTTTCATAAACCTGTCCGTTGTCAATCAAGTTACAGTTCGTAAATTGAGTTAAAGTCATTGTGATAAGAAAGTGCGGAGGGGGTATCGATGAGGGGGCTGATAAGGGCCAATTGATATGCAAAACAAAAAGTTGGTATAAATATTTGTTCGGGAACGAAACTAATTTATAGGGTATAGGTAATATATATATATATATATATATGTAGCGAATAATTCAAACCAACCAGAAGAAACGATATTATATACTTATCGGAGTATAACTTGTGATGATGTGACCATGAGACCAGGTCACATTTTCAGTGCATGTAACACGATCGAGGTCACATTTTTCAAAATGCGCGTAAAATGTAACATGTATTCATGTTACCATGCACTCTGCTGTGTGTAACCCCATATTATTACTAGGCTAACTCATCAAGTTTACTCATATATATACCATGACTGAAGATGTTATTAGATTATACAAAATACCAACCACGATCAGCATGAAGCAAGTCTCCTTCTCCTCCACCCAAGATGCGTCCGAGTATCTTGCCAATCACATCATTGAAAGAATCAACAAATTCAAACCTTCTGCTACAAAACCATTTGTGTTAGGATTGCCAACTGGTTCTTCCCCAGAAGGAGTATACTCCAGGTTAATTAAAGCCAATAAGGCCGGTACAGTTACCTTCAAGAATGTGGTGACTTTCAATATGGATGAATACTTGGGATTAGAACCAACTAATACCCAATCATACCACTACTTCATGTACAATAAGTTCTTTAATCATATTGATATCCCAAGACAAAATATCAACATCTTGAACGGATTGGCTGCTGATGTCGATGCAGAGTGTCGTCGTTATGAGGCCAAGATTAAGCAATACGGAAGAATACACTTATTTATGGGTGGGTTGGGTCCAGAAGGACATTTGGCTTTCAATGAAGCGGGTTCTACTAGAGATTCTATTACCAGAAGAGTCAGTCTTGTACAGTCTACCATTGAAGCCAATTCAAGATTCTTTGATAATGACAACAATAAAGTACCAAAATACGCTTTGAGTGTCGGTATTTCCACCATTATAGATAACTCCGACGAAGTAGCCATCATTGTGATGGGCCAAAACAAAGCCTTTGCTTTAGATAAAACCATCAATGGCTCCAAGAGTGATCCAAAGTACCCATCGAGCTACTTACAAGATCACCCAAATGTATTGATTGTATGTGACAACAGTGCTGCTGGTATCAGATCTAAGTTATAATGAAAATAGATAGAATAATACTCATGACCAATTGACATAGGTTTTGTAGAAAGAAGTGGATCCCTTGAAAAGCATATTGTGGTAGGATCTTAGACACTTGTGTGATAGTTAAATATTATATGGTTAAACAATCGAATGAAGAATGATCGTTACGTTGAAAGATCGTATCATAATTGTAGTAATTGGTCACGGTATGGTCACCATTCATCATCCAATATTCCTGCTGAGATATCATACTTACTTATCCGATTCGTCTTTTTCAAATTGTATTCTACGTCTTTTGAATGCTTTCAATTTTTATTGTTCTATGTATCTTGCTTATCGAATGATCTTCGATATGCAGAGGACTATGTTTTCTTTTCTAGTTCATGGTATAGTAAGCAGCACCAATAGCAGCTCCCACAATGGAACTATCATCTACCAAATTGAAGTTCACAGATATGCCCATATCTTTAATGCTATCGTTATCGTTGACGTACTTTTTGATTAGGCCACGATAATTGTTGAAATAAGTGATTACAGAACCAACATAACCAATATTAAATGCTCCTGTAAGAGGAGCACTGTCGTTTCTGCTAAGAAGCTTAATAAAGGAAACAATGGTAATGGCCACGATAAAAGCGGCTCTTTGAATAATGCTGGATATGACAGTTTGGAGAATAAGGACATCTTGAGTGGTGATCAAAGAGCTCAGCCAGCAATAATATGAGGCCAATTTTTCAACAATTGCTTGGTGATCGGTAGTTTCGTTAAGGAAGCACATTAATTCTCCACACATCCCATCAAATTGATCTTGAAGTATTTTGGAAAGGTCGGCTTCAGGAATATTGGTAAAGATTTCTTTGGCTTCAATTAGGTCCACCAAGACCAACCTAGCAAGTTCTGGTAAATATCTGCCAGAGGTCATTAATTCAGTAGGTTGTAATATGGAGTTAGTGGCAGGGTCAGTTTGCATGAAACATTTGTAGTTGAAATGAAAGTTTTCGAACCTTGGCTCTATCACATAATCATACTTTGTAGTGAGATATGGTAACATCTGATCACCAAAAAGTGATAATTCCGTGTTGTATAAGATTTTGTCAGTAGCACCAGGTATGACAGCTTCTTGACCAGCAAAGGATTTCTCCGGGTGGATCTCATTGGACTCAGTTTTGTTATCTAGTGAACAACACATGTTGAAACCGGTTCCTAATACTAGAGCAAGTTTCATATATTTATCCAAAAATGCACCAGCAGAATAAACAGCAAGGGAATCATTAAGAATTATTCTAACATCAATGGAGACGTCGTATTCGACATCCATGACATTTTCTAGAACAGATTTAAGATCTTTGCCATAGATATCAGCACCAATGGTATAGCCTTTAGAAACATGAACGATTTTTCCGTTATTATGGGAAGTGGTTACCAAAGGGAAAGACCAGGTAAGTCCGGTGTTAACCACGATACCTGGTTTAATGACGGCTTGTTTGTCTAAAATATACTGAATCTTGGAGCCTATGAATTTGAAGAAACCATAATCGATAGTTTTGAAATCGTTGGAAATGAACCATTTTTCTTCTATGACAACATGGACTCTTCCGCTTCTATCGTCGGATGGTTCATCTGCGGGAGGGTCGATGGAGACCACGGCGATTCTCAAGGTGGATCCCCCCAAATCGATACATAAGAAGTCGCCGTATTCTTCACCGGTAGGGCTGATATTGTAGTTGGGCAACATTGTGATGGAGGAGTTTTCTTTCAAGGAATGACCAAAGTCCGAGACCAAGAGCTGGGACTGGGAGGACAAGACTGTGTCGTTGATGTTGTGGGTGAATGCATTGGTGATGGCAGCCGAGGAGGATAAGTGTGTAGGGGGTAACTTTTCCTTCGAAGGCAGGTGTGGAGGGATGGACAGTATAGAAGAGTTTGGGGTGTTCGAACCCAACGTCGCCGACTCTGGAGACGAAGAAAGGTGTTGATTTACAGTCAAAGAGTCTGCTTTTGGATGCAGGTTCGATTTGCCCGACTTTTTGATGTCGACGGGTTTAGACTTTAGCGAATCGATTATAGACTGAAGCATGTAGATGATAGATTGGAAGGGAGATGGTTAGCCAATGAACAAAAACAACAAACAAAAAAGAACAAGCTTCTGTATTGGTGGCCTGTTTCAAAAACCTTATCCCGGTATATATACATATATATATATATATATATACATATATGTATGTATGTATGTATATCTCAAAACACCGTACTTGAATGGAACCAAGTACCAATACTACATAAAAAATTGTTACCCGATATGGCCCAGGTTACATTTGGCAGAAGTGTAGCGAAAATACGTAGTGTAACGTAGTAACTGGGGCCATTGGGAAATGAGGACACGACCTTTTGGAATGATCTAGGTTCCATTGCACCAATGTAACATTTGCGACCCCACACAATAGCGGCCAGGCGCTGCAACGTTTTTCTGTTGAGCTGCGCAGAGAACATTCTGGGGAAGCTGAAATGGAACAACAAGCGGTTGCGATGGTGGAAGAGCAAAGCCATACGACTAACATGCATACATGGAGGATGGAAAGATGTCGATAGCACTAGACGTTACCCAATAGCCCCATGGCCAGTGCTCATAGTTAGGGGGATAGGGCGCGTAAATGAAACGTGATGGGGGGCAACATATGCCACTTCGGTCTTTAAGATTAGAGAATCTTACATCGATCTCCGATACACACCCACCAGATTGTCTGATTGTGTCTCCAAGTACTGGGTCGTATATATTCGTGGTGCGTCTACTTCTTAAATTAGACTTTGGTAGGACTTACCCTATTTTGGTTCTACAGTCATATGTGTACTATTGTATTCCGATATGGTATGGCTCTATTCCAAATGACCTGCTGGTAAGTGTATTGTATATTGGAGGTGGTGGCTATATTGGAGGCGGTGGTACTGCCCCTTCCTTGCTCTAATTCTTTAATTCCGATATTTTCAGTCCACTTGTCGCATTCTGCACTCCCGTTCCTTTTTTCACCAATCAATTTTTCGATTCTCTAACGGATTCAGTTTGGTCAATGTAACGTTTATTCTTTTCCCGAGGCTACCTGGCACTGGACATTTCTTAGTTTTGTACGTATGTATGTATGTATGTGTAATGAGACTTGATTTGAATACACGTTACATCTGAAAATTACCTGGTTAAATCACCTAGCTGAACTTTCGGCTAAAACTGCGTTTTGCATTGTACCCGAGTTCCATCCGCCTCTTTCACATTTCACCAAATAAATAAGGAGATAACGCCACGTTCATCCGCCTTATGCTTACCTGTTACTCCTCGTTTTTTGCGATCTTTTTCAGTCTGCTAGTTATATACTTCATTCACTATTATTACTTCTCTACTACGTCACTATTTATAAAAACGCATTTTTGGGTATACTCTACGTTATTCCTTCACGATTTTCTACTATTCTTTAACTTTTTGTTACTGTCTGTCTTATTACATCGCATTTCTTGTGTGTGACACTTTCAATTAATTGGCATAAATATCTATTGATCAGTCATCTCAATCACCTCAACCTTGTCTTCATTCAACACTTCCCGCATCTTTCGTTTGGCCTGTACCATGGTCTCATCAAACATTCTTGTCACAACAACACTTGCAGGCCTCAATAGCCTCATTTGGTGCATGACATACAATGATCCTCCAAGAACAATGATCAACGAAAAGATTATAGGACTTCTAACAACAGCCATAAACTCATTCCATCCCAAGACAATAATCAAAATATAAATATAATAGGGAATTTGCGTTACATGTTGCATGATCAGACGCTTGGTTTCCACAAATTGCGCATCAACCTCTCTCTTGAATTTCTGTGCTATTTCTGCCTGCGATTGGTCACCAAGAATGACATGAAATACTTCTCTATCTTCATCCTCATCCTCATCTTCGTCATCTTCGGCATCTTCTTCTGCTTCTTCGCCATGAGCGATCCCAAGGTATCTCCTTTTACGGTTTTTATCAAATATATCCACTTTGGGTACAACGATCTCTCCTTCGCTGTTCACGATTTCACTCAAAATAGGAACAATCTTCTCGGCATGATTCTTGGAAATCCCAAATCTTTCTTCAACCTCTCGCAGATTCTGGTAAACTCTTGGCAACCCTCCATCATCGTATCTAAATTTATCTTCAAACCTATCTTTCATCAAACGTAAAACAACATCCTTATTAATGGTCTTGTGTACTGTGTCGTAAAACGTACTCCATGCACGGAACTCGATTTTGGCAACTGCTTCGTCATTGAATTTTTGATCAGTACCAAGTCCAAAATCATAAATTTCTCCAACTTCATACTTGCCCAAAACTTCTGATTTCAACTCGTCAAATTTGGAAATAACTTGCTCCCAACTTTTCGCATTTGGATCGCTAATTTCGAATTGAATTGCCTTACTAACACCACTTCCAATCTTGTTCATAGCCTTGTTAATAATGTAGTTGATTTCAGACGATTGTTGTTTAGCAACAACCTCATCTAATCTTTGATTAAGCAACAAGAATGAAGACCCATTATCCAAAGCACCTTCCAATGACATATGACCAATATTTGTCAGAAATGCTTGCTCTGCTTCCCTTCTGACTTCAACAACCGTTTGATAAAAGGATTGGTCCCGCTTTCTACTCTTCTGTTTAATATCTTTGGAAAACTGTGAAACGCTATCTGCTATCAAGCTCTTAACATGTTTGATAAAAATCTCAACATACTTCTCGTATAGCTTTTCCCTTAATTCGATTCTTTTTTGCTGATAAACACTCTTGTTGTATTTGGAAGCAGAAATATCGAAATTTTCAAAAGTATCTTCTCTTAAATCAACCATAGTTAATCCAATTTGTTCATAATCCTTTGAATCAACCTCAGCTAATAAAGAATGATACTTGGTAAGAAACTCTTCAAATATAAGCAGCAAAATTTCATCACATTTGAATTTTGCAACCAAAATTTGTTGAGTAGGCAAATCCAAATCCTTATTATTATCGATTTGTTCCCAACAATTGGCTGCGTACATTGTCCAACCTTCAACAGGAATTTGATGATGGTAATTAGGCTTGAACAATTCCTTGTTGACAACTAAACGATCACCCAAAAGTTTGACGTCGTCAATGAATTCCTTTGGTTGCAAAACTTTATGGCGTAAAGTATGGAAATCAATATCGAAAAAGTCAGAAAACTCAAGATGGGCCAATTCAGCTGGCTTATTCAAATCTTCCCACATCTTATTCAAATCAGTGATCAATGTTTCAGCCAAGTTCTTGAGAGGAGTTACACCAATATGATCTCTAATGACAATTAACAATAATACTTTGTGATCATTTTCAGACTCACCAGAGCTATTCTTCAATTTGCTTTTACCAAACAAAGACAAATTGACTTCAAAGACAGTTTTAAGCAAACCCATGTTGGCACCTTGGTATAAACCGACCTGGGTTTCCCAAATATTGATAATCAAGATTTCTGAAGTAGATAATGCAAACAATGCAGCCTTACGTTCAAAGTCTTGATCTTCCCCACGTTCTCTACCATCGGTACCTTCGACGTCCATAACAAAGACATTTTCAGAGGATGAAATCCTGGTGGTGGATACCTCTGGGGAGTAGGCCATCCAGATCCCCTTCGTAGTTTGTTGACGTCTACTTTCGTCCATGACATCGAAATTAGTATTAAATAAGCGGTTCAACAATGTTGATTTCCCAGTGGATTGGGATCCAAATACAGATATAATATGATAGTCATTTCCAACAATCGAGCCTGGAGTAGTTGTGGTATTGATATAACTCATGATATCCTTATTGAATTCCTTATGTTCATTAATGATTTGGATAGCATCCTGGAGGTTATGTTGCTCAATAGGTACAAATGAAGATGTTGAAGAAGAGGTAGGACTGGTATCTCTGGCGGCAGTCACCACCTTCACCGGCTCAGTATCAAGCATTTCCACGTTTGGAGGAGGCAATAGATCGTTGGACATCTTTTAGAAAACAATTGCTGAAACAAAACTCCCGACTAGAACACAAGAACACATGAACTATTAGCCGGCTCGCGATCCAATATCTTCACGTGATGGTGGGGTACACAAAACAGGTCAGCAAATGAGTGTAGCATAACAACGGAGAGGGTATGTGTTGTAGGTCATGTGAGAGGGGGAATGTTATACGAGGTTAAAGGGTGGGGGACTACTTGGGGGCAAAATGTAGAGGCAGGTTACGAATGTTGCCATTTATCCGTGGTAGGTGTGCCATATCGGTATTATATAGCGGAACCCTCGCATAGTTAGACTCCCACTCAAGCAATCATTTCATACAAATATCCTTACACATTCTATTCTGTACATATTTAGCTAACAATTTTTCTTGTTGTTCTTCTCCCTATTTTCCCATCTTTTCTTCTTTTTCTCTTCTCCTCTTACAACTTCTCGGTGAGTTCTGGAATTACCTCGTTAAGATCAGCCACCAATCCAATGTCAGCCACATTGAAAATTGGCGCCTCTGGGTCCTTGTTAATGGCGACAATGGTCTTGGAATCCTTCATTCCCGCCAAATGTTGAATGGCCCCACTCACACCAACAGCAATATATAACTCTGGTGCAACAATCTTTCCCGTTTGTCCAACTTGTAAGGAATTGTCACAGAATCCAGAATCAACTGCTGCACGTGAAGCACCAACTGCAGCATTCAATTTGCCGGCCAAAGGCTCAATCAACTTTTCAAAAGTCTCTTTGTTCTTTAATCCACGGCCTCCAGAAACCACCTTTTGTGCCGATCCCAATTCTGGTCTTTCTGAAGTCACCAATTGTTCTCCAACAAATTCGGTTCTATTGCCAGATTCAACACTTCCAGTGAACTCTTCAATAGCAACGGAAGAGTCTCCAATCGCAGCCCCAGCGAAGGCAGATCCTCTCACAGATGCCAACTTTAAACTATCGCTGGTTCTCACTGTAGATAACGCATTTCCAGCATAAATAGGTCTGACAAATGTATCTTCTGATTCAACCTTGATCACGTCAGAAATAGGTTGCACATCCAAAATAGCGCCAACTCTAGGTAACACTGACTTCCCAACAGCAGAGGCCGGGGTAACGAAATGAGTCAAGTCACCAGATGATTCAAGAACACTCTTGATCAATGGTGCCAATTCTTCAGCCAAATAATGCTTGTACTTTTCATCTTTGGCCACGAAGACTTTGGAAATCCCTTGCACCTTGGCAGCTTCATCTGCAACAGCAGCTCCATCAGGACCGGCCACCAATCCAATCACTGGCTTGCCTATTTGGATGGCTGCTGTAATGGTAGACAAACTGGCCGGAGTGATCTTTGACCCGGCGGTCTCTATGAACGCAAGTGTATCCAATCTTACTCTTGACGTGGAGAATAACCTTCTGGCAATGTTGTGAATCATCTTTTGGTATATAACTAGTCGAGCTTAACACCCTCCAGTATGGATGATCGAAAAATTGGTACTAGACTATCAGCGAGATTTGATCACGTGATGTGCCGTTTTCGGCATTCCCTGTCATAATTGAAAAATGACAAAAAGGAAAAGTCCTCAACACCACAATGTCTAACCTGTAAATAGTGTGGCTGTAGCCAATATGCAAATGAACATAGTCAACTATATATTCCCATGATGTCAGATTACGTCAGCACGTGTTGCCTATATTATAGACCTATACTATAGATAACTACCAGTCTAATCCATGACATAATGACCAAACCTTCTGTGCTCAAGCATACTGTATCGGGAAGCGACAATCTGTCCAGACGGGTGGCCAGTCCTTCTCCCAGCGTCAGACATATTTCAACCAGGCGGGTAGTGGGAAGAGAAAGACAGCCGTTATTAGATGGCTATCAAACCCCACATGATGACTCTTCTGTCCATGAAGATGAACCATTGGCCTTCAAGAGTGGATCTAGGTCCCAACACCACTCCGGTTATAACTACCAGGCAGCGTCGTCTTCGTCTTCGTCGCTAAATCGTGGAAATGGCGATCCTAATAGTGAATATGTTCCTACAAGTACTCAGAATCTTGAGAGTTTGACTTGGAGTGAAATACTTCCGTACTATTTGCCATGCCTTTCGTGGATTGATAGCTATTGTGGTTCCTTCTTTTTGGGCGATTTGGTCGGCGGTCTTACTTTGGTGTTCTTCCAATTACCCTTATCGTTATCGTATGCTACTTCTTTGGCACATGTACCTGTTATCTCAGGACTTTATTCATTAGCGATTTCTCCACTTATTTATGTCATTTTTGGCAGTGTCCCGCAAATGGTGGTTGGACCTGAAGGTCCTATTTCATTGGTTGTCGGACAAGCAGTTGAACCGCTTTTACATCATGCCAAAAAGAAAAACCTTGATCCTTTGGAATACGTAGTAGCCATCACTTTTGTAAGTGGTGCCAGTCTTTTAGGCTTTGGACTTGGAAGATTTGGCTTTTTGGACACCGTTTTGAGTGCCTCCCTTTTGAAAGGTTTTATTAGTGGTGTCGGTTTTGTAATGGTCATTAATTCGTTGGTTGTGGTTTTGGGATTGCTGGACTTGGCTAGAGATATCTCTAACGACCCTAGCCAAAAGGATATTCATTCTCCATTCGACAAAATGGTCTTTTTATGGAACAATTTCAAAGAAGCCAACTCTCTCAGTTTTACCATCAGTGCCGTTGGTTTTATCATCATAATGTCGTTACGAATTTATAAAAAGTATGCTTCTAAAAAACCAGGGAAATGGTCCCAGCGTGCTGTCTATATTCCCGAAATCTTGATGGTTGTCGGTGTTTCTACAATATTATGTTCCAAATATCGTTGGGACGAAAACGGTATTGCTATTATTGGAAAGGTCAAGAATGATGGGTCTGTCAAACTTTATAATCCTCTTTCTACTAAAATGTGGCCCTTGATCAAAAAGTTGGGTACTTCTGGCTTCCTTGCTGCCATGTTGGGATTTTTCGAATCTACCACGGCTTCCAAATCTTTGGGTTCTACCTATGACTTGCCTATTTCTTCCAATAGAGAATTGGTTGCGTTAGGATTCATTAACATTGTGTGCTCGTCTTTTGGTGCCCTTCCGGCTTTTGGAGGATATGGTAGAAGTAAAATTAATGCCATTTCTGCTAAAACTACTGTCCTGGGAGGTATTATGGGAATCTGTACCTTGTTCACTGTGTTTTTTCTCTTGGATTATCTTTATTACGTTCCTGAGTGTATGTTGAGTGTGATTACAGGGGTGATTGGCATTTCCTTAATGGAAGAAGCTCCATATGAAATATACTTTCATTGGAGGGCCCGTGGATATAATGAATTGATTACTTTTGGAGTTACCGTAACAACCACATTATTCTTTTCCATAGAAGCTGGTGTGGCTGTGGGATTGGTATATTCATTAATTAGAGTTATCAAGCATTCAGCCAAATCCAGAATCCAAATCTTGGGTAGATATCCTGGAACAAATACATTTTTGGATGCCGATATTCCTCCTGCAACATTGCTGAAAAATGGACCATCGGCAGTCACTATCTCCCATCCTCGTGGAGACCATAGGAGTCAATTCGAACCACCTAATAATAATTTTGCATCTGTATATTCAAATCCAGAGTTCATCAAGTCTAGTCATCCTAATTTGGAATTCTTCAATGATGATCATTTGGCCCATTTAAATACGGTTGCATTAGAGGAGATTGAAAGTTGTTTGATTATCAAAATTCCCGAACCATTGACATTCACAAACAGTAATGATTTAAGGTCGCGTCTTTTAAGAGTGGAAATGTATGGATCTACCAAGGCACATCCTGCTCTGAGAAGAAGTAGAGATGAATCGATGACGAAGTATATCATATTTGATCTTCATGGAATGACCGATTTAGATTCCTCTGCTGCCAGGATATTAGTGGACTTATTAAGAGGGTATCGTAATAGAAATATTCAGTTGTTCTTTGCCAGGGTCTACGAGAATGAAAAGTTACGCAAACGTTTAATAAATACAGGAGTGGTTCAGTACTTGTTGGAAAGTTTAGAAGAGATAAGGTATTTTGAAGTACAAAAGAAGGTCTCCAGTTCATTATTATCTCCAAATTGTGACTTTAGCGAAGATAATGATGAATCATCCGAGATTCAAAACTTGATTGAAAGTAACGAAGCTCCATTCTTCGAGCATATCTGCGACGCATTAAGGATTATTGATTATTTTGAGATAAATGAATCAGCACCTCGTAGTACTGAGTACTTGGAGATTGACCAAGCCCAAAGACGTTCCAGTCTTCCTGGAGTCTAATGGATATTTGTTCACCACCTCAAAATTAGACACATTGTAGTTTATACAAATGAAAATTTTTGCAGCCATTAAAGGGGTAATTTTGTAAGAGAGAAGCCGAAGATGTAGAAGAAAAGTGGGGGACAGACTTAAACAGGAAGAGCATTAGAAGCAAAATGAAATGTGGAAAAGACTAAGCCACAACTATAATTGAAAACTGTTGTAACACTTCATAAATACATAGTGCATTAAGTGTGTCAACTATTCTCATTAATATACTATTTCTGGAAAAGTTGCAAAATCTGACAATATTAATACATACTACAACAAGATGTTCAATATTCTAGGGTAGACTTTCAAAATTTGATTCTAACCCCCTTCAGACATTCTATAGCTATCTACGAAAGAAAACTTTCAAAATATCTATTTTTGCACCATCTGTGTGTCTTTTGTCATACCTCTCTTTTCTTCTAAATAGTAGTGTCCAATTTCTGCTGCCGACGCGACAATAAATATGCGACCACAAAAATGTGTCTGAAACTCGATAACACACCAGCAACAATGTCGGAAGAGAACGTGCAAAGGGAACTTACCATTAAAGAAGAGTACCAACTATGGAGAAAGAATTGTCGTTACATGTACGAATTCGTCAGCGAGACGGCATTGACTTGGCCCTCGTTGACCATTCAATGGTTACCTGAACACACTGTTTCCGATGGGGTAATCGATGCCAAACTCCTCCTTGGAACCCATACTTCTGGAGAAGACACCAACTATTTGAAAATAGCTTCGACACAATTACCGGCCTCGGGAAACACTGACGATAAGAAGTCCTTATCTAGGATCAAAATCACTAAGAAGTTGGAAAACGCGTTTGAGATAAACAGAGCTAGATATATGCCCCAAGACTCCAATGTCATTGCCACAATCAACGGAGAAGGTGGCGTGGATGTCTATGACATCAACACAGACGCAGCTTCCCATTTCGAACCACACACGTGCAATGGATATGGATTATCTTGGAGTCCTTTCCACAGAGGACAATTGTTGACTTCTTCGGACGATAAGTCCATAACAAACACCAAGGTGGAGAGCAAGGAAACCATTTTTACGAACAAGACACATCAAGATATAGTGAACGACGTGAAATGGCACATCACCGATCCCAACACTTTTGGATCGGTATCTGACGACAAATACACGTATATCTTCGATAGCAGAGCAACAACAACACCTGTTTTGAAGCACTACAATAAGGATTCCGACGGGGTGAACTCATTGGCGTTTTCTCCGTTTTCGAACAATCTTTTGGCGATTGGAAATACCAATTCCAACATTTGTCTCCTAGACACCAGAAAAATGACCAACAAGGACGAAAGCGGACAAGGGTTACTACACACGATGATGGGTCATTCCGATCTGATCACCAGTTTGGAGTTTTCGCCACATAAGGACGGAATCATAGCCTCTGGATCGCAGGACCGTCGTTTAATTATCTGGGACTTATTCAAGATAGGAGAAGAACAACAACAAGAAGATGCAGAAGATGGATGTCCTGAGTTGTTCATGATGCACGCTGGACACACTGGAGCAGTTTCCGATCTCAGTTGGTGTCCCTACAAGGAATGGACACTTGGATCAGTGGCCGATGACAACATAGTCCATTTATGGGAGGTAGGAAAGAGTTTACTCAACTCGGAAAACCATCTGCAGATAGCGGACAAAGACTTAGAGTAGTAGAAGTAGTATTAACAGGTAAAAGTTTTCTTCGAACTACAGGGAAAGAAGATGCAAAATTGGAACGTACAATAGATGTAGCAGTATTCGTTATCACCGCCCCCACCCCCCCATAGTTAAGACTGGTCGATTGACGCGGCATGATTGAGCGCACACGACCTTACCGACGGTCAACAAAAGAATCATACCAGACTGGAACCT
Organism: Suhomyces tibetensis; assembly: GCA_030570835.1. Taxonomy (NCBI): domain Eukaryota; kingdom Fungi; phylum Ascomycota; class Pichiomycetes; order Serinales; family Debaryomycetaceae; genus Suhomyces; species Suhomyces tibetensis. The sequence continues at coordinate 15,519 of JAJLWT010000029.1, forward strand.
CGCCAGTATCAGTACAATAAACGCCACCAAGATGTCTGATTTCCCACCAAACTTATCGATAAGGCCATTGACCGTTGAGGATCTTGACAAGGTGCTTGCATTGGAAACCAAGGGGTTTCCCGAAGAAGAACGCGCCACGGCCGAGAAATTGAAGTACAGGTTAACCACCTGTCCCGAGTTATGTTCTGGATTATTTATCAGACAATACGAGTACAAGTACAATTCGATCAACTTACCGGATGTTGCCGAACAGTTGGACCAAAAACATGGTCAAGAAATACAGGGCAAAGGCGGCAACAATGGGAAGAATCAACAGGAAGAAGATCTTGACAGTTTGCCAACCAGATCGTCGGTCACCAAGGAAACTTTAATTGGCCATATCATTGCCACCAAGACACATGCCTCCACCATCACCGATTCCTCAATGGCGCTTCCATCTGCTACAAACAAGGACGCCGGCCACAAGGAAAACTCGAGATTCATTGGAATCCACGGATTAGTCGTGGATCCAGAATGGCAAGGAAAGAACTTGGGTACCTTGTTGATGCATGACTATATCCAAAAGTTGTCCAACCAAGATCTCGGTGACAAGGTCATTATAATTGCTCACGACAAGGTGACGCCATTCTACGAAAAGATCGGGTTTAACAATTTAGGTAAGAGCAAGTGTGAATTTGCAGGAGTTCCATGGTACGACATGGCCATCGACTTGATTGCGGAAGATGACATGTGAGTAGTATTTACGACTAATATATGTAAGTAACTGGTAGATAGCATCATAGTATGGTAATTATATAGAGGACAACCATAGTGAAGATTTCGCGACGACAAAAATTGCTAACGTTTGCAAGAGACAAACATTGTGAGATTTGAAATGTTGACCAACAATTGAAATATAATTAATATATTAAAATGCCCTCTGTTCCGGCACCTATTAAGAAGGTCTTTGATACTTTCCCGTTAGAAACGTACCCTGCTATCGTCACTGAATCCAACGATGACCATAAATACTTTTTCTCCGGCACTTCTACCTCCAAAACCAGCTTCACCTTGGGGGTACATAATGTGGTAGAAATCACCACGAATGTCACCACCCCTTTGTATATACCCACAGATCCAATCTCCTTGGGACATGCATTAATATTAGCCCACAAAAACAAACTCAAGCTCCCCAGAAAATCACAACAACAGCAAGTATCTACTAATTCCATCATCAGTCTTTCTTTCCATGCTTCTCCCGACAACCAACTTCCAATATTGATCGAAGATGAAGGCGCCTCCAGAACTATCCGTGTCTCCAACATGGTTAGTAAAAGCATCAAGACCAACAACTTTTCCGGTGTGACGTCCGATTCATTAATCAATGATCTTTTGGATACTAAGCTCGTCGATGTATGGATACTCTGTTTGGTGAGTGACACCCAAAGTCAAAAGGAATTGGGAAGGATCTTCAAGGTCGATGATGAAATCACTCTCTCCAGCACCACTCAATCGTTGGTCATAAGCAATATCTTGCAACACATCCCCAATTGGCATTCATTCAATATCCGTAATCCAGGATTATTTGAACATGATTTGAGAGTTTCCAGTATGACTGGAAGGATAGCTACGGGTGATGTTTGGGGTCATCAGTCATCCAAAATCGCTTCGTTCTATGAAGTGGAACTTAAAAGATTCGAGAAAACCTATTGTCTATTATCTGATTATTTAAAAACTTGTCCAGAGTCTGATCAACTGCACATCATACGGTTGAAAGTAGTTGCATTTGTGGTGACTATAGATTCCTTGTTAGGAGATACGAAGTTGGCCAAAATAGTTCAAAAGAATCCTGAATTCATCAGCAATTGTTATGAAGTACTTCAGAGTTATTGATTAACTAATTTTACACCCTCTCCCATATCTGTATATAATTCTGGTCCAAGAATAACAATTCAAATGGGTTTTCTTTGATTTCTAAATCGGTGATTCCCACCCATTTGTTCTTTCTTCTCATATTTATAGACCAACGGACTTTGTCATCACCATGGTCGATCTCATCACCTGTGATCAATTCATGTTTAATAGTACACAATAACTTATAATTCAACGGCCCAGTTTCTTCCTCTGTATATGGTGACATGTCCAAAAGTTCATCGAATTTCACCACCGTAGGGTTTGCACGCTTGCTGTTTGCTGTTTCCAAATCTCGATCAATATGTATTATAAGATATGGTGGCAAGGGACTCAACAATTTATAGGTTCTTACGGAATCAGTACCATTCTGTGTCAATTGTTTCCCATCATATTTATGCAATAAGTCCGTCAATAATACTTCTGATATCTTTGCCTTTTCTGTAAATAATGGACTAGCAGGCAATTCTACCGAAAGAATCCAGAATTTCAGTACCGTTTCGACTCCCTCTGTTCCTGTCACAAACTCCACCTTCTTGTTAACTTCTTTGGTTGATATCGGGATGGTCTTCATTTGTAGTGAACCTTGGAGTGATTTAGACCACGGGGTCAGTGATTTCTTTATGCTTTTCGACAATTGTACATGTAATTGGTTCAAGAGCCATACTAAAAGCTTCTTTGGTGACTCTTGTTGTGCTATCGTAAACGATCCTTTACTGAGGCTAGATACCACTTGTAGAAATTCCTGGGGCGAAACATGATTCTTGTATAGATGTTTTGACCAGATTTTCTGGGTTGTAGTGGCAAACTTGGCGTTAAGCGTTGATTTCTGCTCTACTGCATCATTTAATGTTTCCCTATGGGTAAGGCTCAAGTAGAAGTCTCGTATTGGTGCAATGTGGGTTAGAGCATGTATTATCACATTGGCATAGTCATTAGCAGAAATATTGTTTAAGCCAACATACCCAACCTCATAAATCTGATTATTCAAATCATACGATACTTCTGGAAGTTGTTTTATGTCATTTGGACTATATTTGGGATGCAATAGATTCTTGATATCTTGTAAGGACTGGTCCACCGATGGTGATGAAACATCATAATTCTCGGGTAAAACATAGATCTTGTCATTATTTAGGTTAATATACACTTGGTGACCTGCATTGAGTGCATGGTTATATGCTGGAGAAGATTTGGATCGACCTTGAAAGTATTTACCACAGACCAAACAACAATACACATTGATATTGGATAAGGTGATCAGACAAACTTTTTCAAAATCAAAGTCCAATGCTGTTCTATCTATCGAGTCTAGGTAGTAACGCGATGCAGTATCATCCACTTTCTGTCTTTTGTTAGCTTGTTCCATAATGATAAGATGAGATGAAATGAGATGAGATGAGATTACCTTCAAGCTTCTCACCGAGAATGAGTATTGAGTATTTGAACCATCACCAAAATTGGACTTGTCATGATACATTGATTAAAGAGATCAATTGCATAGACTTTATATATGGGGCTTCTACTACTTTACTACTTATATAGTCTCTTTCATTTCTACTGTATTTTTTTTTTCTTTCTCTATTTGTCACCGCTCTTGCTACACCTCTGTTATACGACGGTTCTATCCTTATATTGTTTATTGTATAGCTAAAGCATTTACATTTCCTGTAAGTAATGAGGTGATGTTATCCTCAATCAACTTTTCTGCCGTATCGGACAAATGTTTCTTTGGATCTTGTTTCCCAACATATCTAGTTTTTAATTCTTCTTCCAGTAATTCTTGTTCTTCTTGAACTCTTTGATTGTACAATTCGGCAATCTTAACCATTTTGTCGGTATTTTCCAAGTTTTCGTGTTCCTTGTGATTGTAGTCAATCAGCTTGAGTCCCGATTGCCAATTCAGCTTGTGCAAGTTTAAGAGCATATTGGTTTCATATGATGTTTTGTGGTAGTCTATATTGAGTGAATAGTAGTGACGATTTAATCCATGGATCAATGCTTGAATAGAAGGCTTGTTAAGATGTCCGACATTAGAGGTGGTTTGACGCGGTTCTTGTCCCATCATCAAAGTAGTGGTATCAATTGTTCTGAATGCATCAATCACAACCTTACCTTTAACCGATTGAATCGGATCAACCACAACCGCCACTGCTCTCTTGTTTAATCTTTCAAATGATTGTTGTGTGTTCACATCAACAGAGGATAACCAACACCCAAACCCTGGATGTGAATGGTACCATCCTACCACCATTTGATCTCTTCCAGTTTGTCTCAACATATCCATCATCTTGGTTTGAAATACATCATCAACAGCCTCAACAGACACCCCAGTCCCGGACTGTGGCATCGCAAACACATCAATTACATGGATAGTAAGATCATCAACGAACTCTCCTAACATCAATCCCATAACTTCCATAGGAACACCGGCACGACAGTGCTTCAACATCTTCAACAATGCCAACGACGATATATACACGGTTTCGGCGTTATCTATGGCAGGCCCATCAGTCTGCGGAGGAGCAGCGCCACCCAAGCCGGCACCGGAGCCCAATAATCGTTGTAATCTTTCCATTGTGTATAGTTAGTCGATATGGAGTGGTTATATGGTTGTGGTTGTAAGATTGTTTGGTGGCGATTAAATTGTAGCTCGCGGCCGGTTTTTGGAATCATGCGACATCATGCGACATTCAATGACGTCCAAAAGTTGATGTCGTCATAGTTGAGACAATGTCATTGCTCTACCGTCGTTTCAGAAATGACAGTCATAGAGTACATAGTACAACCAGATATGAAACATGATGAGCATAATCACATATTTATTACCAACGACACCACAGCATGGGAATATTTTTCCTATTCCAACCTCGTACCGCCACCGATAGCCATTCTGTCGCTTACTACTACTCTATGCAACATAAGCCCATTGTAGCCTGCAGGAGTTTTCCTCCGAACCCTGTGCGCCTAACCAACGGCACCATACAGAAGAAGAGCCAGTCTTCGGTATGTCAGACACCTTTTTGACCACAATTTATTCATCATGTCCGAAATTGAATCGTTGAAAGGAAAGAAGTATCCGGCCAGAGTGCACGCCAAAAACGTATACTCACATTACCAAAGCAAGGCTGCCTCCAAGACCGAAAAGGTCGCATTCTTCATATCTGGGGAAGACTTGGAATTGTATCCATTCGGGGATCAGACCAGGGCCTTCAGACAAGACCGTTATTTCTTCTATTTGACTGGGTGTGACATTCCAGGGTCGCATGTGGTGTATACCGCCGAAGATGACCATTTAACTTTATACTTGCCTAACGTAGATGAGGACGATATTATGTGGTCTGGTTTACCACTTTCCATTGAACAAGCCCATGAGAAGTATGATGTTGACACAGTCAAGTATGCAGCTGAATTGGAAAAGGACATTGCTAGCTTGAGTGCCGATCATTCCATCCATACCACCTTGATCAACAAATACAACTCCAAGTACGCTTCCCAAGTGGTGGTTGGAAATAAGGACTTCTTCTATGCCTTGGACGAATCTCGTTTGATAAAGGATTGGTACGAGCTTGAGCTCATGAGACATGCCGCCAAGATCACCGACAACTGTCACTTCGCCGTAATGTCAGCCATTCCAATCGAAACCAACGAATCCCATATCCATGCCGAATTCGCCTACCATGCCATCAGACAAGGGTCCAAGAACAATTCTTATGATCCGATTTGTTGTAGTGGAACCAACTGTTCTACTTTACACTACGTTAAAAATGACGAAAACATCGATCCTACCAAAAGATCTATTTTGATCGACGCCGGTGCCGAATGGCAATGCTACGCCAGTGACGTTACCCGTTGTTTCCCAGTCAATGGAGACTGGACCAAGGAACACTTGGCCATATACAATGCGGTATTGAAGATGCAAAAGACCACCATGGATATGATCAAGCCAGGCGCCAGCTGGGACGAGCTCCATTTAACCGCCCATAGAGTCTTGATTGACGAGTTCCGTCAATTGGGCATCTTTAAGTCTGAATACACACAACAAGAAATCTTTGACGCCAAGGTATCTGCCCGCTTCTTCCCTCATGGATTGGGCCATTTGTTAGGTATGGAAACCCATGATGTTGCCGGATATCCAGATTATTCCGATCCAGACCCATTATTACAATACTTGAGATTGAGAAGACCTTTACAAAAGGGTATGGTCTTGACCGACGAACCGGGTATCTACTTTTCGCCATTTTTACTCAAAGACACCTTTGAAGACCCGGCCAAGATGAAATACATCAACAAAGATGTTCTCGACCAATATATGTATGTTGGAGGAGTCCGTATTGAAGACGACTTGTTGATCACCGAAACAGGCTATGAAAACTTCACCAAGATCACATCCGATCCGGTAGAAATCTCCAAGATTGTTAAGGCTGGTCTTGCCAAAGGCAAAGATGGTTTCCATAATGTGGTATAAGAGTGGCAAGATAAAAAGGGGAAGTTGTAAGAGCTTTTAGAAAATTGTATCCAATATACCTATCTATCTATCTATATATATATATATATATATATACCACTAATATCATACCAATAACCCCTTCAGAGATAACCCTCCAAATTGGTCCGCTATTGTTATACCTCCTTTTTATTTCTTTGTTAGAGGCCCAGATTTCATACATTCGATACTCAAAAGGAACGCACGTGACCACAGGGCGAGCAAACAAGTATTGCCAGTTTTACACCCACTACAATCGTCACTCAATAGGACTTCTCTACTACTCCTAATACAAACACACTTCTCTAAAATGGACGAAAATTATGATGTCATAGTCTTGGGTACCGGGTTAACCGAATGTATCCTTTCAGGTCTCTTATCGGTAGAAGGTAAGAAGGTGTTGCACATTGATCGTCAAGACTTCTATGGAGGTGAATCAGCATCTTTAAACTTGTCCCAATTGTACTCCAAATTCAAGCCAGCAACCCAGAAGCCAGAGTTCTTAAAGGGTAGAGATAGAGACTGGTGTGTGGACTTGATTCCCAAGTTTTTGATGGCCAATGGGGAGTTGACCAACATCTTGGTCCATACCGACGTCACCCGTTATATTGAATTCAAGCAAATCGGAGGCAGTTACGTGTACCGTAATGGTAGAATCGCCAAGGTTCCATCCAACGAAATAGAAGCTGTCAAGTCTTCCTTGATGGGAATCTTTGAAAAGAGAAGAATGAAGAGATTCTTGGAATTCATTGCCAGTTACAAGGAGGACGAAGCTTCCACCCATCAAGGTTTGGATTTAGATTCCAACACCATGAATGACGTCTACAATCATTTTGGGTTGGAAAACGGAACCAAGGATTTTATTGGCCATTCCATGGCCTTATGGTCGTCCGACGATTACTTGAATGAAGTAGCCCGCCCAAGTTACGAAAGAATCGTATTGTACGTACAATCGGTTGCTAAATATGGTAAGTCTCCTTACATCTACCCATTATACGGTTTGGGTGAATTGCCACAAGGGTTTGCTAGATTGTCAGCCATTTATGGTGGTACTTATATGTTGGACACCCCAATTGACGAAGTTTTATTCGAAGGCGAAGGTGCTGATAAGAAGTTTGCCGGTGTGGTTACCAAAGAAGGTACTGCCAAGGCGCCAATTGTCATTGCTGATCCTACCTATTTCCCAGACAAGGTAAAGAAGACTGGCGCCAAGGTGATCCGTGCCATGTGTATCTTGGACCACCCAATCCCAGGTACCAACGATTTGGATTCGGTTCAATTGATCATTCCACAAAACCAGGTTGGCCGTAAGCAAGATATCTACATTGCCGTTTTGTCTGACGTACATTGTGTTGTTCCAAAGGGTTACTACTTGGCCATTGTTTCCACCATCATTGAAACCGATACCCCCCATGTTGAATTAGAGCCAGCATTCAAATTGTTGGGCAACAGATTAGACACCTTGATGGGAATTGCCGAGTTGTACGAACCACAGGGAGATGGTGCATCCGATGGAATTTACATCAGCAAGAGTTATGACGCCACATCTCATTTCGAGTCCACCACCGACGATGTCAAGGACTTATACTTCCGTATCACTGGCAAACCATTGGTTTTGAAGAAAAGAACCACCGAGGAAGAAGAAGAAGGATTAAACGGTCTTCAATGATTTGGTGACTCAATGAAACCTTTCGAACTTCAATGACTCAATACACGTTGCTTTTGTCACAATAACGTTTAATGAGCAATCTGATTTAGGTTCGATTAGTAATCTGAGCTTTGAATTAGTCTACGGCGGGATAGCGATCGACGAGCCTCCACTGTTACGCGATCCTGACTCACTAATTCGGTAGCGCGGAGTGTGTGCGTTAAGGGACAGTAAAGTATGGCGTCTATTGATTACCAATTTAGTATTTTCGTAATATATATAAACATGAGAAGTATCAGCTAGAAAAATTCGTTTATCAATCATTATTCTCTTGCGATAAGATGACCAAGCCTGTTAAATTAGTTCAAAACTTCACCACCAAGAGTGGCAAGCCAATTACTATCGGTACTGGTACCGGAACCAAATGGCAACACCTCAAGAAAGGAAGACCCGCGGAACAAAAGAACACCATCACCCAAGAATTGGTGGACCAATTACTTCTCGCCTTGAAAAATGGCTATAACCATATCGATGGGGCAGAAATTTATACCACCCATGTAGAAATCGGAGCTGCTATCAAACAGAGCGGAATTGCCAGAGAAGACTTGTTTCTTACCTCCAAGTACAATCCAGGATTTGGTAATATCCTGGCTCATTCCCAAAACCCAACTGAATCGATCGACAAGGCCTTGAAAGAATTAGGCACCGATTACTTAGACTTATATTTGGTCCATAGCCCTTTCATTGACTATGAAGCCTCTCATGGTCAAACTTTGGAATCTGTTTGGAAACACTTGATAGATGCCAAAAAGGCCAAAAAGGTTAGAGAAATCGGGGTATCCAATTTCCCAATTGAACATTTGAAAAAAGTGTTTGCTGTTGCAGAATCTCCAGAATTCTATCCTAAAGTGAACCAGATCGAGTTCCATCCTTATTTGCAAAACCAATCTAAGGACATTGTTCAATTCTCTAAGGATCACAGCATTCTTGTTGAAGCCTACTCACCATTGGCACCTTTGGTTAGGGTTAAGAAGGACGATAAACTTATCGAAGATCATCCTTTGGTACACTTGTTACCAAAATTGGCAAAGAAGTATAACAAGACTCAAGCCCAGATCTTGTTACGTTACACTTTACAATCTGGTATTCTTCCAATTACCACTTCGGCAAATGAAGAGAGAATTAGACAATCCTTAGATATTGTCAATTTCGTGTTATCTCAAGAAGATGTCGAGGAAATCAGCAAGGAAGGTGCCAAATTTTCATTTAGAGGATTTTTCCATGAACAATTCAAGCCTTATGAATAGTTCGTCCATACGAGTAGAAGATTAATACAACTAGAGTAATAATACATAGAATGTAGTAGTTAGATTAGATATTAATACCATATTTGATCTCGACATTCCTTATCTAAAAGAACGAATTGGCCGCCAATTCTAAATTACCATCAAATTGTTTTAACGCATTGACTGCATCTGCCCTACTGAATCCAATTCCAATCAAAGTTTGAATATCATCTTCCTTTGGCGTAAAAGAACCAGTCTTCTGTCTCTTCAATGCAGCTTGTGCGGCAGCATTTGAATTGCTTGCAGGTACACTGCTACCACCAGATTGGCTACTGTTTGATACAGCAGCATCACTAAATATATTTCCTCCTAAACCAACAGAACTGGCAACCTCATTATCCAATGTGTGTTTGAGTTCAGAATCTTGCAAAAATTTGGTTTCAATGTTATCTCCCACAACTAACACATTTCTATTCAAATCAATCAGACACTTGTATCTTCTCAAGAAATCCAAACCTATCAAAAGATCAAATTGCAAATTAAGTACTTTGAATGAACAAGAAATATCTAGTTTTGAATCTCCTATTCTAATGGGTACACTATGAATGGCCCCCATAATTTTTTGAGATCCCACACCTCTAGCTTCCCCTTGGAACCTTCTATCTATAAGTCTGTCTATTCCGGATTTTTCAGCCAAATCTGGTGATATGATTGAAGCGGCAGCTCCAGAATCAACAAATGCTTGTACTTTATATCCGTTAACCATGACATCGATGAAAAGCATGCTAATCGAAGTAAAACTCTCAGGATTCACCTCATATGCCAATTGATAATTTTCATCTATTTGCTTTTGTCTTATCTGTTCCAAGATTTTGGCTTGATTCTCTGGATTGTCTGGATCTTCTTGTAATTTTCTTAATTCTTCCTGATCTTGAGACGATCCACTTCCATTAAGTCCCCATTGTTGTGCTGTTTGTAACTGTTCCATCATCTTTTCTTTGAACAAACTTGGATCATTTAATGCCGAATGAATGGCTGGAGTATTCTGGCGTACTTGTTGGTTTAACGAAGGGTTATTCAAGATCTGTTGTCTGGTCATTTCAATTTGATTATCAACCGCTTGCTCCCCATTTCCAGAACCTGCATTTCTACTCACAACTGCTTCACTTGTCAAGATTATTAAATCATCTTCTTTAATTTCCAAATCTTCTAATGATTTGCCACTCTGCTCGAGCACCTTACCTTCGTGAGTAAGTACTTGTTTGGTAGGTTCCACTTCAGTTTCCGTCTCGAGATACGCCTTGAAATCTTCTACCGTCAATGACCCCGGAATATCAATCAATATAACGTTGCCGCTACTCTCAATGGAAATGTTTAATCTCATTACTATTAACCCTCGATCGTAGTACTAATTGTTTATGTGCGAGCAGCTCTCACTATTTTTATACTATTATCAATGGTGGCAAATCGCTAGTCACATTTCCTAGAGAAATGGTTAGCGGTACACACTTCCCAAATAACACACCCACGCCATCTGGTTCCTTACATAGACCTGGTAGTCCGTTACTAATCACCATTCATATGTTCTAGAATATTCCAAGTAGAAGAAATACAATAAGTAATAGATGCCCCTAATGTTGGGATTGCAGCTGGATACCTTGAACCATATTCTGATTAAATCGGGTAATCCATATATCTCTGACCATATTTTCTCTACACTAGTCCTATAGTAGTTTTAACTTCCTTAAGCCATATGATGCTCGCCACTTCTCTACAGTACTTTTATCATCCACGTTTATTATCTATTATACATGTACTTGGTACGGCTTGCTTCGTGTAACAAAGACTGAAAGAACCATTTTGAGGAACACGGTTTAATCTATCGCTCAATCCTGTTTGCTTGTTGCTCCCTTTTGTCTTCTTGTGTGCATGTCGGCTCGACTTCATAACCTTGTACTCATCTAGCTCCATACCACTTAATTTTCTACTGGAATTATCATTGCTATTTGTCCACCATTCAATAACATCTTCTTGATCACCTTTTCTCCAACTCCATTGGTGTCGGATTCAGTAACGTTTTCCAATACCATGTTCACGAAATCATCAAACCCAACCAAGGTTCCGGTGAACTCCTTGTCATTGGTTAATAAGACTTGAACTTTTTTACCAATAGTCTTGTCAATGATCTCTAATGGCAATACTGTTTGTACTTGTGTTTCTTGTCCTTCGTCACTCATGTTATTACTATGCTTGTATGTTAACGTTGGTTCAATCGGTGGTGCATTTATTTTACTTTTCATCATTGTTCCAGGTACACGACTCTACATACTAATTCTCTCCCCAAAAATAGTTCAATAACTATACTGTATCAATTCAATTCTTTCCTCTACGAGTTTATCATTTTTTACATATTGATTCTCATATCTATAAATGTCCCATATTTGTCTAGAGGGTGGATTCCTTCGGTTTGTTTGTAGTAATTGCATCCGGTTTTTCTTGTCCTTTGACCAATGGCTGTACGCTTCTCTTGTCTTTCCATCCATCAAAATCGATCAACGCTTGCATGCATCCCCATTCGGTAATTTTGTTCTGTAACCAAACCAAGTTGACGGGCTTGGTCAAGTAATCGTTACACCCTGCCATCAATGCATTCTTCTTGTCAACAGATGAATTGGATGAGGCAGTCAATGCCACAATAATCACCGGTGACCGGAAAGTATGCAAATCTAATTTCTCTTCTTCTTTCAACACTGTCAGCATTTGATAATGGGAGTTGGTAAGCTCATGTTGTGCAAATACCCCAATTCTATTGACTTTCTCTAGATACCTAATTTCCTTGGTAGCTTCGATTCCTGATTTAACAGGCAATTGAATATCCATCAACACCAAATGAAACCCACCTTTTCTCCATTTGTCTATGGCTTCTTGTCCATTCTTTGCTATCTGATAATGGATTCGATGCTTTCTTAAAAAGGCTCCCAAAATGGCTTGATTAATGGCATTATCCTCAACCACCAATACGGAAATCGATGGTAACACTTTTTCAATATTACTCTTGGTACCGGAGACTTCTTTCTTTTTCGTTTGGATTTGCTTTTCCTTGAATGGTTTTACTATTTCCTTATTCGAATTGTTTTGAGAGTTGGCTTTTAATAAATTACCATGCGGATGGTCCCTAATAGGTGTGTCTCGAGTGGGAGAATTTAATGAATGGTTTCCTTGACCATTCGACGAATTTTGACTGGCCGAAGAATCATTATTTTGCAATGACTTGCTAATGGCTTCATCACTGAAATTAGAAAGTGATTCATTACTATTTTCAATGTTTCTCACAGGATTCAAATTAGTGTCAACTTCAAGACTAGGCAATGAATTGCCAAGTTTGTTCTTTAACAGTATCGGGAATGGGTCTGGAGAATCTATTCCAACCGTTATATTTGACAAATTTGTAGACAGTACTGGTGGAGACTTGAACGTACTGTTAGTCTTCGTCATATAACTGTCATCCATTGATAATCGCTTCCTTCCTGGGTCTTGTAAGTTTCGCAAATTACCAGAACTGCCTCCGGTAGCAAGGGAGAAATTTTTTGGCAACAAAAGCACCACTTGAGAACTGCTATCGGTAGAAGGAGACTGGGGAGGATTTGACTGTGACCTTCTATGACCGTGTATGTTATGATGAATTGGGGATTGTTTCGTGATTAAGTCGGGAGAAAGGGATACATCTTTGGACAATAAATGATTGTTTGAGCTTAACGAGCCTCGGTACACATGTTGAGGTTGTGGTTGGTGATATGATGTCTGTGATGTGTTAGTTAAAGAATTATTACTATTAGTAGATACAACGTTGTTAAAAGATGGATTACTATTGGAAGCATATCCAGCCACGAAATTGTTAGCCGACCCAACGGAAGGTATGTTAGCGTTAGGGGTGGTGCCAATATGATTATTATTATTATTATTAGTGGTGGTAGTAGTAGTGGTGGTGTTGGCGGCGGTAGTAGGGAGGGTGTTATTGTTATTGTTATTGTTGGTATTGTTATATGATTGGGTTGGGTTGTTAAACATGATTGGAGTTGTTGACTGAGCTGGAAGATGGTTATACCCTGTAGACTGATCTAAACCAACTGATGTATTGCTTCGGTCTCGTGCCTCAATCGTCGGAACCTCAATTATCAAACACTCCTGCATCGACATTCCGTTTGGATAATATGTATCAAGTAAGGACCAAACGTTCAAGTCCGGCTCCAAATTAACTAAGCTGTACGATGAGTGAGGTGCAGATGATACCATTGGTGAGTTTGGACTTTTGCTGATGTTGTCAGGAGACATGGAGTATTGCAAAGGAGGCTGCGGTTTCTTTATATAGGTAACATTAGAAGAATTGATATTTGCAGACACCCTTGATTGGGGGTCCATTTTGATCACAAGGTCTGCGGGATCGTACATTCGAGCCAAAGTAGTCGGAAACTTGTCCACTACCGCTGACTTCAAATCATCTATGATATCGACATCGTGCACCGTGATTGTTGTGGGAGTTCCAAGCGGTTTCTTGATCCATATCCTTCTGGTATTGAAGAAATTCGTCCGAAAGGGGCCTGGCGACTGACTGGAAGGTTGTGGGTTGGGGAAATTGAAGTTTCCTCTATTATTCTTGGGCATGGTCTAGGATACATCAACTTGGAAAGGAGGAAGCTATTTACTTGAGTATCTTGTGTTCAGTTTTTTTTTCTGTGAAGCAACCGGAGTGAGGTTGGCTACGGGGTGCGTTGGAATGACAATGATAAATGGTTACAGAACACCTTTAACACAGACTATACGAATAGCGGATTCGATTGATAAAGGAAATAATTTTGGATTTGTTAAGGGGAAGCAAAGAAAAAAAAGATCAAGGAACAATGTATTTAAACTACTTCTACATTGTCAGGGGCTCTTTTTTTTGAGATTCTCACGGACACGGGCGCTACCCAGATCTATATTGACCACATTTAATTAAGAACTAATAGGCACCATATAAACGCTAGCTAGGGGTAAAATAGAAGGAACATACGAAGAGAGAATTCATGAAAGAATTCATGAAAGAATTAATGAATGGGAAGAAAGAAAAATAAATAACCCCTGCAAACAAGATCAATGTGTTTTCTGATTCTTTGCTTCTGATACTTCTGATACGTCTGATACTTCTGATAGTTCTTATACCTCATTCCTTATTCCCAATCATCGTCTTCTTCTTCTTCTTCATCTTCTTCGTTATCGTTCTTTTTATCGTTGCTGGCAGTATTTGCCTTTTTACTCTTTTTCGTTTCTTTGGTGTCTTTCTTTACTTCTTTGCCTACATCGACTGGCTCGTCTTCTTCTTCTTCGTCATCCCATGTAAACTCTTCTTCGTCGTCTTCATTAGTATTGTCGTCGTTATTGGAAGCATCCTTCTTTTCCAAAAGTGCTTTCCGCTTGTTTTCCGATTCCTTTAGTTTTTCTTCTTGGGCGAAGTATTTGCCCCAGAATTCATTGTATGGAATCTTCACTGGAACCAAATCGTTCATTAACTTGGTCAAAGTGTTTGGATATTGCTTCAAGAGTTCACTAATGGTACCTGTGTGGTTTTCGGCCTTGAAGTCAGCATATTTCTCATCTGATTCCAAATATATCGATGGGGTAGTATGTAATTTGAAAAGCTCGTTATCAAATCTGGTACTACCATAGTTTTCATGATCAGTCAATGGATACGAAAATAACACTTCTTTTTGCTTCAACTCTTCTTCAGCAGGAGTCACTGATACAATACTAGAGAAAAAGGAAGTGAATTGATTAACATACTGGCCAGCTTGTTTTTCCACCAGTTCCAAGGTCGAGTCCAAAGTGTCAAGTGCGTTATTGGCTTGAGCTTTGATGTTATCAAAATCAGCATATTTAGTCAAATTCAATTCGTCAAAGTGTCCTAATTTCTTCAACTGATCTTCGATCAGGCTCAAATTCTCGTTCAATTTCGCCTTGTTACTAATATTCTCTTTGGCAGTGTTCAACTGGCCTAAAAGCTGGTTCTTATGTTCTTCCAATTGAAGCTTTTCGGCATTCTTGGAGGCATTTACCCAAAGGTCTTGAAACTTGGTTTCCACAAGTTGGTACGCTTTATCGATTTCCGTTTCCACCAAATTCACAGTTTCTTCTGTTTTGGTCTTGCTAGGTGATTCCGGAACCTTGGAGGCTTCTTCGGGGGCAGCTATGGGGTCGTAGAAATCCATATTGATTGAATGACGTAGAAGTAGTAAATGATGTCAGTGAATCTATCCTTGGTGCCTACACGAAATTGTTAGACAAATGGTGGAGATAAAATGCGGTGAATCACCATACAAGATTATAGTGCTGGTTAGGTGTGAGATTTTCTGATGTATTAAAAAGATTCAAAGAACCATAAACTGCTCTGAAAATTTATTGGCATATTTCTTTTATGAAAACCTTTATAACTTGAACATTCTTCACTCTAGATTTCATCTATACAATCATCCTCTATATTGCCTTTTACTACTTCCTATCATCCTCCTAGATCGCACTACAATTGTTCCGCTGGTCCCTCACGCACCAATGAGTCAAAGAAACTGATTACTACATAAGCCGGATTAATTTCATTGATTTTGGAGCCCTTCAAATAGAAGCCACCAGCCAATGAAACCTTCCTCTTTCAGACTCCAGCAGTGTCTTTTGCGGATCAAGGATGGGCTTTTTAGGACCGGGTCATCCAAAACTGATCTGTTGATTTTCCCCAAGAAGTTTAATTTTGAAATATTCAAACCATCTTCTGGAATCAAGAAGCCAACTTCATGGTCGATCACCGGACCGGAGAAGTCACAATTCCTCGAGATTGTTGCTGGAAAACACATTGCCGAGCCCCAATTGGCACGTACGTATCCGTTCATAGCGAAATCGTTCCAATATGAAAGGATCGTGTTTTTGAACTTCAAAGACGCATCTGGCTTGGATAAGGTCCATTTGTCGGCTCGTTACGAATCCTATTCGTACAAAGGGGAACTTGAAATGAGTGACGATGTCAATTCTGTCCGCAACTACGTTCAAGGAGCCAATAATTACAATTCCAACAAACTAGTAAATACGACGTATGTTGATCAATTATTGGAACTATTCAACTTAAACCACCTAGCACACAAGTGGATTAACTCCTTAAGTAATGGACAAATGAGAAGAGCACGATTGGCCAAAGCTTTGGTGCTGCAGCCCGACATGTTGATTGTAGACGATCCGTTTTTAGGATTGGATCCTCTGGCTACACAGTTGGTATCGAAATCCCTACAACGAGTAAGTGAAGAATTAGAGGTGAGTATGGTATTGGGGCTCAGACTACAGGACGAGATCCCATCCTGGGTCCATAGTATAGGGTATGCCGATCACACTGGATTGGCAGCCGTCGGAAGTCTCGAGGTGCAAAAACTTAAACAGGACGGAAATGCGACCATCGCCAAATCCCGGTTTTCCGACCCGGTTGAGATATCCAACCAACAACTACTTGACCAGTCAAGTCACATCCAATTCAACAACGCATCTGTTGCATATAGAGGACTCAAAATCTTCGAAGGATTCAATTGGTCGATTCCAAAAGGATCTAAATGGAGAATTTTAGGTGACAACGGAACAGGCAAAACTACGCTTCTTTCCCTCATCACGGCAGACCATCCTCAATCATGGAGATCGGTCTTATCTATAGATGGGGTATTGAGAAAGACCGGAAGTGGAGTGACGTTTTTCGATATCAACAACAAGATCGGTATTTCGTCACCGGAACTCCATGCTCTAGTCCCTGGACATTCGAAAACATTGAATGAAATCATCTTGAATGGATTAGTTCCCAATATTGGGAATAGCAACTTTTTGTTTCGTGGTAACCGTGAAACCATCACGCCATTTGGGACCGAGATTCTCAGCCATTTCAAACCTACTCTAGACACCTATGGGGATGTTCTCTTTAGTCAGTTATCGATTACTCACCAGAAACTTGGCTTATTTTTACGAGCCCTCATCAAGCAACCGGACTTGCTAATTTTGGACGAAGCATTTTCTTGTATGGACGATCCAGCTTTGATGAACCAGTGTCATGAAATCGTGCGGTCATTGTCTGGAACAACAGTATTGGCCATCGGTCACATAGATTGGGAACTTCCGCCGTGTGACTACATGCTAAAATTATACGGCGACGAAGAACGGTCCTATGGTGTGTTCAGGTATAAACAATAGGAGGAGGCTGAAGCGGTTACGACATGGACAATTAGTAAATGATTCGAAAAAGTAAAATGTATAGAAAAACAAAACGAGGGAACATGCAACTACATCAATATCGTAACCTTGTTCAAGGGTGCATTAGTGGGATGTGTGAGCTACTTATGTGGTTTCGTGTTAGTTTGTGATCAACAAACTTGTGCTTACTATGTCGATATGTATACTTAATAAGCGTTAGTTTGTTTCATTTGAAGAAAGACAACTATTGTAGGTTAGGCTATGGCAGAGAGTACCACTACTTGACTTCTGGGTACAAATACAAAGACTATGACAAATACTATGACAAATACTATGACAAATACTATGACAAAATATCGCGGTAAACGTTACGACTCCATGCATATTCATCCGTCAGCCTCCTTCTATTCTCATCTCCTAAACTTCCACATTTTTCTTTCTATATTTGGACATCCAATATTTCATTACGCCTGGCTATAGTTAGACTTTCCCCTATCAATGTGCCTACTGTATGAAGCCTCGTCTACGCGTGAAACTTTTGTGCAATTCACGCTGAGCAAAAAAAACAGTTCAACGTTGAATACTCACTACTGGTCTTTGATTTTCTCTCTACTGTATTTGTCCAGCCAAGCAAACGTTCAATTGTACCATGACGGATAGAGCGTTGTTGACCCCAGATATCCCCAATGCCCCCCACGATGTCAGATCGGTCGAAGAACTTGCCGAACTCGAATTCGGTAAACTATCATCGAGGGAACACTTGTACACCTCAAAACACCCACCAGGTGAATCTTTACCTACCCCTATTGATGATGAACCTCCCTACGTCATTTACATAGCCACCTACGTAGGTTACCTTATCTTGATCATAATAGGACACATCCGAGACTTTTTCGGCAAGCTTTTCAAGCCTAAAGAGTACGAAGACTTGGTCGAAAAGAATGGCTATGCTCCATGGTATGATGGGTTTGAAAACTTCTATGTCCGTCGTTTGAAAACCCGTATTGATGATTGTTTCGCCAGACCTATCCACGGGGCCCCGGGTCGTTTCGTCAAATGTTTCCACAGAGTCAGAGAAGGAAAAACCGGCTACTTGTACACAGGTGAAACTGATGAATGTTTAAATTTGTCCTCATATAACTATTTGGGTTTTGGCCAATCCAAAGGTATCTGTACTGACTTCTCCTTGCAATGTTTGGCAGATTATGGTACCTCCGGTGTGTCTCCAAGAGCCATGGTTGGTACTACCGATTTACATAAACGTTGTGAAAGAGTCATTGCTGATTTTGTTGGTAAAGAAGATGCCATCATTGTCAGTCAAGGTTATGGTACCAACGCCAATTTGTTTGCATCCTTGGCCGATAACAAAACGTTGGTCATTAGTGACGAGTTAAATCACGCCTCTATCAGATTCGGAATTAGATTATCGGGTGCTCAAGTTAAAGTGTTCAAGCATAATGATATGGAAGATTTGGAAAAATTGCTTAGAAACCAAATCGCCCAAGGTCAACCTAAATCTCACCGTCCATGGAACAAGATCATAATTGCGGTCGAAGGTTTGTATTCTATGGAAGGTAACATGTGCAACTTGCCAAAATTGGTTGAAATTAAAAACAAATACAAATGTTATTTATTTGTTGATGAAGCCCATTCTATCGGTGCATTAGGTCCAGGTGGTAAAGGTATCTGTGATTTTTTTTCAGTTCCTCCTGCTGATATTGATCTTTTGATGGGTACTTTTACCAAATCTTTTGGTGCTACTGGGGGCTACATTGCAGGTGATCAATATTTAATTGATCGTTTAAGAATCAATTATATTACTCAATCATACTCTGAATGTGTCCCACCTCCAGTCTTGGGCCAAATCATCTCCTCTTTGAAGGTGATTGATGGTGAATTGAACCCTGGTGAAGGTCTTGAAAGATTACAAAGAATTGCTTTCAATTCTCGTTATTTGAGATGGGGATTAAAGAGATTAGGTTTCATTGTATATGGTGCTGATGATTCTCCTGTTATCCCATTGTTGTTATTTTTACCTGCCAAGATGGCTGCCCTTTCCCGTATTCTTTATTCCATGAAAATTGCCGTTGTTATTGTCAGTTATCCAGCCACTCCATTGATTAGTGCAAGAGCAAGACTTTGTGTTAGTTCTGCTCTTACAAAGGAAGATTTGGATTATGTATTGACAAAGTTCAGTGAGATTGGAGACATGATCTACTTGAAATTCAGTAGTGGGATTGCTGGAGGTTCAAAAATCCCTGGGCAACCTCCCAGAGAAACTATTGAAGAAGTTCTTGCTACAAACGTGGAAGAATGTAAGGGTCCAATGAGTTGATTAATAATCCCTTATTAGAAAGGATAGAACAATTCTTTTAGTTGAAGTTTTGTAAGAATTATGATGGGACCTCAATAATGGTGAAGTTTATTGATATATATTTATTAACAGTGCCATAGGCAATAATTGAAAACAGTAATAGGTATTTAACAAGTAATATACGATAATAATAATAATAAAATAATAATAAAACCTGAAAGAAAACAGCAACCCATAAAATACGAATAAGAAATAAGATACAATAATAACCAATATCGATTTATAATTCGAATTCTTTAGAATTGCAATTTGAGTCATTCGATCTATTATGGGAATTATGCGAAATCAAAATCTAATCTAATTTCGATTTATTTGTACACTTACTTTTCAAGCTATCGATTTGCTTTAGAATCCACAAATTGTATGCCTTGGACGCCTGTATAACTCTACATCTATAGCCCTATTTATTATACTAGCCGATCACTATCATTTAATTGAATCAGTACCAAATTGATCTAATCATACACAATTGTCATTATTCACCACAAACATTCCCAAGAACAACATATATCGATGGAACTTCAAATACCAGGCCCGTTAACTCCCCCGCTTCGGTTTAGTACCGTTCAGAAAAACCTTTATCGTGGAGCCTACCCTCGAGAGATCAATTTTGTATTTCTAAAATCACTCCAACTCAAGACTATAATATCACTTACTCCAGATCCTATAAATTCAGAAACTGATCCTAGATTATATGACTTTGCCGTTAGAAACAACATCAATTTAATTCATTTGGAATGTTCTCATTCGGGCAAAGGAAAGAAGAGAGGAGTGCCAATGGGATATACCACAATACTTGATGCTCTCAATTATATGATACACAATGAATTTGCACCAGTATATGTCCATTGTCTTAACGGTGGACAAGTCACCAGTTTGGTCATAGCATGTTTAAGAAAACTCCAATTTTGGTCGTCAATATCAATTTTTAACGAATTCATCAATTTCACAACCAATATCACCGTCAATGACAGAAGCTTCGTGGAAGGATTCAAAGGAGAGATCAACATAAACACAAACGATAAAGTGGATTGGCTATGGGTTGGAATGAGCAAGGGAGTGATAGGAAATCATCCTAGAATACGAGTCACCGAACAGATATATCTGTGATAATGATGTAACGTACTATTGTAAAACTATTAATTTTTTCTATATACGTTGATAGAACATATTGTAAAACTATTAATTTTTTCT
Organism: Suhomyces tibetensis; assembly: GCA_030570835.1. Classification (NCBI taxonomy): domain Eukaryota; kingdom Fungi; phylum Ascomycota; class Pichiomycetes; order Serinales; family Debaryomycetaceae; genus Suhomyces; species Suhomyces tibetensis. The sequence goes on from JAJLWT010000029.1 coordinate 36,641, forward strand.
ATATACGTTGATAGAACAAACAATATGCGTTCTTATTTAAAACCTGACTTGTACTACAGTTGTAAGACACTTTAGAATCATCAAAGTAACACCATTCCCGAGACTTTTTAGAATCACTTTCCTTCTGTACATAAGAAGTGTAATGTCCAGTGGTTAAATTACCAAAATGATTGGCAACTCCATACAATTTATATCTGAAAGGAGGTTGTTGGTTTCTGATTGGAAGTGTTGCAAGGATCTGCTCTTCCTTAATTTGGTCAATAGTTTCCTGAGACTGACCCAAAGAGGTCCCGACATCTGGCCAATATGAAGTCAAATCTAACACTTCATTCACAGGATATTCGACAAATGTTTCAAGCTTATTGAAATATCCAGTTGACGATATCTTAAACCTCTTGAAATGAATAATCAATACTTGTGGTAATCTAGTAATAGATATCTTTTTAGTCAGTTTAGTAAACTTCTTACATCTTGGACAATGCCATTTATTGTTATCATCCAACAATTCAGTAGTTGTAAATTCCTTCAAGCATTGATCCAACAGTACCTTTGATACTGAACCAAGGGTCTCTGGTATTGGCAAAGATAAAATCGAAAACGCATTATAGCTGGTAGATGTTATACCACACTCAAGGCATTTCAATCTAGAAAGATATTGACCCTGGAAATAATCAACCACAATCGAAAAATTAAGTTTCAAATATCTTTCCCATTCAATTGTAGAAGCTAATCTGACTGGTAGCAATTCTCTAGTTTTTTCTTGTTCTGGTGTTAATTCAAGAATGGCTTTCTTTTCATTAGCATTTGCTAAGAAGTTCTGGTTCAAATCTTCATGTAATCCATCTAGAAGGAAATTTAGAAATTCAATACAGTCCTGCTGATCGAAAGTGGCAAATTGTTGACCCGGAGAAAGTGAACCGACCACTTTTTTAAAACTAGATGGCAGGAAAGACTTCCCATTATTATCAAACATATTGAGTAAGAGTTTAACAAATGTATTGGTCAAAATTCCTTTGGATCCTAACTTGTTATTCACATTAATATGTTGGCGGTATGATTGTAAAGAATATGCGGAAGGTATGGAGGACCCCACGTTGGGGAAGAAAAACTTGGTTAGTTGTGGAGTAGCACCCAAACACTGTAATACACAGTTCATGTAACATGAATTACCCAAATTGACAAGACCGGTGGTATATTGCTCAAGGAACTTGACTGGATTTGAGTTCGAAGAATTTTTAGTAAGATTGTTAGTAGATGCAGCAGAAGTTTTGTGGGTATTCGAGGGAGCACGTTTTAAGGTTGGAACTTGCTGTTGCTGTACCTTGGAAAGTGGTTTACTTGGGGAAGGATTGAGTGCTCCACTATCATGCGGTCTATTGGAACTTTCGATTTTTCTGTTCTGCAGGACTATATGCTCGGCAGACGAATTAGACAGCTTTGAAATAGAATCCGAACTGTTCTTCGCAGTGGATAGATATTCTCCGAAGTTTTTGAGGTATGGTGACTGTGGCTTGGGCAGCCCATTGGATACCCTGTGGCTATTGCCATTAATACTATCTCTACTCATACTTGCAGGAGGCCTTATAAGATTTTGAGAAGGGTCAGTTCTTTGTAATGCTGAATCTCCATAAACCCTATGCCAGTTAAAGACGCCCCCAGATAAATATACAGGTTGGCGTTTTAGTTTTGAGCTGAGATACTTATTCTTTGATATCATGATATCAACAAGATTTACGAATGGGTTTTTGGAAGGAACAAAACTTAAATCGTCGTTCAATAATGCTTGCTTTAAAGTTTCAAACCTGGTATACTTGGTAATCGGAAGTCCATACTTTAAATTGTAGATAACCACCAAATCATACCGATACCTATTTTGAAACTTTTCAAATTGGTCTTGTGGTAAATGTAACTTTAAACGTGCTTCCAAATCTTGATCTGTAATTTTCGATTCATTTTTATTATCAAGACCAAACAACAGCATAAGATGTGATGGTTCTATATTCACAGTATCTTGATACTTAATATGGTTGTGATTGTGATCTTTAGATGCTCTATAATCTATAAGTAAGACTTTTGGACTCTTGTGGTCTAACAATTTATGCAAATCTATTGGACTGATGTACTCTTGGTATTCTCCCCAAGTGGTTGATCCATCTTCGCTTGAAGAGGACAGGTCTCTTTGCAACGAGTTCAACCTGGATAACAAAGGATCTTTAGCCAGATTTCCATTTGAATATTGGGACAAATGTAAACGCATCATTTCAAATCCCTCCTTCTTCATGACCAAGGTATGACTAATTGATTTGGAAAACTCTCGAGTTTTGTCGGTAATTAATGGACTAGATCCACTATTCAATCCCATTGCCACTTGGAAACATACGTATGCCAATTCATAATCACAATATCCTATCTTGTCTAACCTTTTAAGTTCATGATTAAAAAGCTCTAATAACGTAACTTGATAATTAAGAAGCTTTGAGATGCTGGTGGCCTGGCCAATCAAATCTTTGGTAATTCCATTAGCAATCGAATTCAATTCGATCGCTGTCTTTAAATGGACCTTACCATCCATGATGTTATTTGGGTTTACTGAATGCTAATATATTATGTGTGATCTATATGTTGCCTCTGGTTGGTGCACGTCCCAATATAGAAATCACCTATCGCTAAACTATACTAATCCTTACAAATATTTTGTGGCAAAACCAACAATTTAAAACTAGTGAAGAAACCATATGTAGATATCGGTCACGTACAAAGGCATGTTAACGAACGTATCCTAAACTCGACTTTTGCCTTAAAAAGAAGAATTAAAAACTGTTTTGGAATTCTTTCAATCCAGCATCAAACCCTTGTTCCCATTCCCAAAGGTTTCCCAGCAGTCCCCTTGCATGCACATGTTCTTGCAACCTTGATGCTTTCCAAGCTTCCACACGGCCCAAAATAGAACCATCAAACTTGGCAAATTCCATCGAATCGGCCCATGCTGTAGTGAAAGCTTCTTGGTATCTTTCATGTTCGTATTTTCCTTTAGAATCGGTGTTATCCCAGTAGTTACAATGACCTCCGTAAGCTTCGTTCAACCTTTCATCAAATTTGGCCTTGTCTGGTAAACTCTTACCCTTTATAGAAAATGGAATACGAATAGCCCCTTTATCTGTCATGGTTCTGAAATCCCATTCTCCTCCATTTCCAGACTCAAACTTGTAGGTCCAAAAATAAGACCCAAAACGGGCTCTTTCACTAATACAATTTACTTGATGATTACCAAAGTCAATAACATATTGATCTCTGTGGTCATTCGAATTGTTGATATTCCAAGAATCCCCGTCAAGAACACATGAGTATTCTCCCACCATAAAATCAACGCCCTTTCCTCCATCAGTAAGATTGGTCAATAAATCGTCTTTCAAACTGCCAATGATTTGATCTGGGGCTTTTTTCTTATCATCATCAGAGAAACATCTATAACAATGGTGATCGACCACCACACCAATGTTACCATCTTTTTGCTTACTTTGGACCCATTCCACCCATTGGTTGGCCCACCAGCCATCAGATATAACGATCGGAACTGATTGGTCTTTCTCACGGATCAGGTTTATGGCCGCACTATAGTATCTATTTTGGCGCTTTATATCATTGGCAAATTCTGATTCATTAACAATTTGAATACCGGCTATATTTTCATAACCTTTCAAATCGTCAGCAATAAAGGCTAGCATATCCAATACTTGAATTTGTGCTTCTTCATTGGTCCAGAATCCGGCTTCTCCACTTGATTTTTCACCACTATGATCAGCTCCATTAGCTCCGTGAGGTAAACCATGGATGTCGACCAAGACAGATATATTGTGGTTTCCAGCTGGTTCTACAAACTTCTTCTTAAAGATATCCCAAGCATTGGTATAGATGGTGGTGGCGACTTTTGAGAAGTTTGTTTTAGCTGCAAATTTTCCTCCTCCAATATCCCAGTAACCTAAAGGAACACGGACAGAAGAAACTTCGTGATCTTGAAGCCATTTCCAATCATCATCAGACATGAAGTCGGACCAGAATTTTTCAAACTTCTCTCTGGCACCGTCTTTGCCTAATTCTTTAGATAATTTGGTAGAGGCTTCCAATTCACATTCTGCACCATCGGGGAACAAACTATGGAAGATCCACTTTTCCATCACGAAGCATGAACCGATATTAACACCGAAGTTCTTTCTTGATTGGTAAATATGTTTCTTTGAAGGAGGTTTACCAGGAGGAGCAGCGGGGGCTGCTGGAGACACATTAGATGCTTTCCCCTTAAGTTTGAGTTTAGAAAACATGATCAATCAAGTTAAGGAAATTCAATTGAGGGATGGTAAATATAGTAAGGAGTAACAGATGATTATCAATTGCAAGTCGTTATTATATGGAGAAAGTTAATTTCAATTCACTACTCAATTGAGGCTATAAGTCAAGAAATTTTACCGTTGCAACTATTTGGGTTGCTATAGTTATCTTGACGATTTTCATTGCTATGAAAGCAAATCAGCCCTGACCAAACGTGCGAGTTAGATCATAGGCGAAAATAGATTTTAAGTTGCGACCGATATGGCTAGAACTCACTATATGCAAAGCACAGAGAAAAAGAGCCTTCTTAAATCAGAGCGCGTAAACCATTTCTTTATCTAACCATATTTGTAATTTACAGCCCATACAAACTTCTATGTCAAATGATATAAGTATTAAAAACTGGCCGAAACCGTTTCAGAGGTTATTTAGTATATTCTCGCTAATCAATACTCATCTTACATTCTTATCAACCCATTCCAGATCAACCATCCCCACGTTTGACATCATCCAGAAATTAAATGATGGAATCAAAGAACTTGATCTAGCCATTATCAAGTATCTTTTTCCACCAGGTCAAATAGTGTTTGAATATTACGATGAGAACCAGATCATGTTGTCTTTCGTAGAGAAAGTTGATATTGGTAATCAGTCAAAAACTTCCATGAATGATGCTTATGATTCTTTTGCAGCACTTGAACATGATAGCTCTCAATCTAACCAATTACTCATTTTTGACTTTAAAGATACTAAAATGCATGGAATCGGAGCAAAAGTTAAGGGTGGTAAATACCAAAAGACCCAAGATCCAGAATCCCAAAGAGCTCAGGATTTCTTCTTATCAAGTAAAGACATGAATATCAATACGCTCAATCATGCCCAACTCTTGCAAATGATCAAATCTAGAAATATAAGGTTTAAAGGATTTATAAATAAATACTTGATTGGACAGGAAGACCCATCTTCTGCATGGTCAAAATTATCAGAGCTAGTGACACCTCTAATACCAAGTCATCCAAATTTAATTGATCCAATTGCCACTATAATAGAAAAAGATTCTTTAATCATCGATGAGTTATCCAAGCCATCACTAGACACAATGATTTCCGTACTAAAGGAACAGCCATTTTATAGAGACCAAATTGTGGATATTCGTACTTTGAATCCATTTCAGAAGGCCGATCTCGTACCACTTCCAAAGGATGATGATCTGTTTCCTACCATACACCCAGAACTTAAAGAAGCCCTTATAGCCTATAAAAATATTGATATCGACTCCGGATTATATTCTCACCAGACGGAAGCCTTGAAAGTGCTAATGTATGACGAATCAAAAAAACATGTGATTATCAGTACTTCTACTAGTTCGGGAAAGTCATTAATTTATCAATTACCTATTTTGAATGATATCTTGTGGAATATAAATGATGGAATTCGACAAAGAGATACTACGGCAATATTCGTGTTCCCAACAAAGGCATTAGCACAAGATCAAAAGAGACACCTTCAAGACTTTATCAAATATCTTCCCAGTTGTCAAAGTAGGAACATAGTTATTGAGACATATGACGGTGATACACCCGCCAAATCTCGTCACTGGATACGAAGTTTTGCTGATATCATCTTCACAAACCCTGATACAATACATGCATCAATTCTTCCAAATCATGATGGATATACGTCGAGTCACGAAAATTCTGGTTGGAACGAGTTCCTAAGTGGGTTGAAATATGTCGTGATGGATGAATTACATGTTTATAAAGGTAGCTTTGGCATTCATGTTTCGTATATAATGACCAGATTGAATCGTGTATGTGCTCAATTGGATAAATCTTCGATCAGATATATATCCTGTTCAGCTACGATCGAAAACCCTGTGTCCCATTTTCGTGCTGTTTGTTCAATTCCAATTGATGAAGTAGTGATTCATGTATCAAAAGATGGTCTGCCTTGTTCAGAAAAGAAAATAATAGTATGGAATCCTCCACCTTTGATGAATAAAAAAGGTGCCCATGAAAGTGCTATCAAATCAAAAGGTTCCCGAGTCAATTCTTCATTTACCCCCAGAGAAAGCATCATCCCAGAACTGGCTCGAATATTAGTACAATTACTCTCAAAAATGCCTAATATCAAAGTAATTATATTTTGTCCTATAAGAGTTGTGTGTGAATTGTTAATGAAAGAAGTTAGAACGCTAGTAAAAAATGGAAACCTTAACATTGATGAACATGATATAATGTCATATAGAGGTGGGTATGCAAAAAGTGATCGTCGTATTATTGAACAAAAAATGTTTAGTGGACAATTACGAGCTATAATTGCAACGAATGCTTTAGAGTTAGGTATCGATTTATCAGATCTTGATGTCGTTATCAGTTGTGGGTTTCCAATGCTGAAACTGAATTTGCATCAACAGTTTGGCCGTGCTGGACGTGGTCTGGATTCTTTGGGAAGTTTAGCAATGTTTGTAGGAGGATCAAGACCACTTGATCAACATTATATGAACAATATTGACGAGTTGTGTGATAGATCTACCTATGAAGATTTGTGCTTAGAAGGACTAATGGGAATGGGATCAAACCAACTTATAATGGAGATGCATCTACAATGTGCTGCATATGAAAGGCCCATAAACCTCTTAGAAGATTCAAAATTTTTTGTTCCAGATGGTTCCTCTCAAAAATCTAATGCGTTTGTCAAGTTATGTCGCTCCAAATTACTTAATGATACTGGCCAATATAGAACACATCCAGACTATTTGCCTTATCCGGCAGAGAATGTGGCTATTCGATCAGTCGAGGAAACAATGTTTGCCGTGGTAGATATCACGAACAATCGTAATATAGTCATTGAAGAAGTGGAGAGCCTGAGAACTAGTTTCACTTTATACGAAGGTGGCATATTTCTTCATCAAGGTAATCCGTATCTTGTTAAGGAATTTAACAATGAGAATAAGTATGCAAAGGTTCTTCGTGTAAAAGTCGATTGGGTAACCAGTCAGCGTGACTTTTCAGATATGGATCCTTTAGAAATTGAGTATGTCAAGCAATTATCTCCACCAAATATGGATGAACCTAGTGACATCCCTGCTTTCTTCGGAAAGATACAAACTACAATTATAGTTTTTGGATTCTTCAAGGTTAACCGTCGTTCTGAAATCTTGGAAGCAGTTGAAGTTGATAATCCTCCTGTTATAATACGGTCTAAAGGGTTCTGGATTGATATTCCTAATAAAGTGCTAGAAATTATCAAAGAAAAGAAACTTTCCCCTGCTGGTGGAATACATGCTGCACAACATGGTATTATGAACATGCTACCATTATTTATAAATGGGGGAGCAAGCACCAATCCAAATGTCAGATTTAATTCAAGCCTTGGTGATGCAGAACTCATGACTGAATGTAAGGCACCAGAAAAAGAGTTTGCAAAAAAACAAACCAAACGTAAGCGTCCTGGAAGGTTGATTTTTCATGATTCTAAAGGTGGGGAAAAAGGATCAGGAATCTCTGCCAAAACATTCGAGCATTTAGATGAAATCTTATATTCAACATATGAGAGAATAAGAAATTGTGAATGTGAATGGGGATGTCCTCAATGTGTAACTGCCAGCTTTTGTAAGGAAGGCCTGGAGGTTATGTCTAAACCAGCTGCAATATTAATTCTAGCATGTCTTCTTGGATATGATATTTCCGTGATACGGAACGAAATAGCGGATGGCCCAGAAGAAAATATGCCGAATTTAACAGTAGAAACAATCCAACCCGGTAGCTCTGTTGTGCCTTTTGCACCTGATGTCCAAATTTTACAAATCAAGAAGGGAAGAAAGAGGTTGAAAACAGTAGTGAAGCAAGAAGAATCAGGCGAAGAGCAATTAATTGAAGAAAATAAAGAATCAATTAACGTCAATGAGGAAAATGAGACTATCAGCTCAGACAACATAATCGGTGTAAAATGTGAGGATGAAAATGTTTTGAAGTATGAGGGAAATGAAGTAGAGAAGCCTATTGACTTTAAAATAATATAGAGTAGTATAATAATTACTCAAAACATGAGCGTTAAATTAAGGATCCTAAAAAGTAATGACAAGTAAAAGTTTATGTACTTAATTTTTCTAATACTTAATTGTTCCCTTCCGATTGGTAATCATTGATGCCTTTCTTGAAAGTCTTTTTGCAAAACTGTGTTTCTTGGATCCAGGCGATAGATCATCATTACTTGAAAAGCCTGAATCGAAGGATTTTTGTCTAGGTAAATTTGAAAGTCTATGGGATCTGTCAGAATCATTTCGATTCACACTTAAAAAGTTGTCATTGCCAATTGCTCTTCTATTCGGTTGCTCATACTCGTATCCATCTTTTTCTGTAGAATTGGTTGGTGGTGGTGTTGGTAACTTTCTTTCCTGCAAAGCAGGACTATAAGTTAATAACTTTTGGTTTGCTAAACGGAAAACGTGCTGAACTGGTTTCAAATAAATAGATGCCAAGGTACCTATATTGAGTTCGAGCTCTTCTAGAATACCTGGATCAATATTGTCGTTTTCAGCAGAAATGACTGGTCTATCATTGACTATGATACTTTTTGTGTTTTCTTGAAATGCTCCATTTGTACCATTCGCATCTTCGGAAGATAAAAGTCTCCAATATATATATCCACGATCTCTTATATCCGGATTATCGACTTCTTCTGTAGCCCATTTTAGTACTTGTAATACTAATGTTTCTCCAGCTTGAGGCATTTTCAAGTAGAGTTTGGTAACGGCTGTTAATAATGAATATTGAACTTCTATTGGATCTTCTTTGAATGTAGATACGAATTCCTGAAGTATAGATTCACATCCTACTATTTCATCGCAAAATTGACCCAAGATCCAAATCATAGCGGTTTTAGCATCAGGCTCATCTATGACTTTATAATTATCCACTAATGCTTCGATCGCAAAGTTGAATTTTCCAGGATATTTTCTTAAGATATTCTTTATGACAATGGCTGATTCCTGAACGATATATGATATTCCATTTGAGATTAAATCACATATTCTATCCACACACTCATTAGATGCATTGGGTAATTTAACTGCTAAATTACCAAAAGCACGAATTGCTTTACGAGACATGGCCACGTCTACTTCAGTGGCATATTCTTCTAATTCACGTAGTACTATATGAGCATTCAGTTCATTGGCTAACAAATAAATGATTTCAAGTTTGGTATCTTTGACATAAATGGGATCATCATAACGACAAAAGAACAATTCCACATCTACTGATATCAATTCCTTCTTACCAAGAAGTAATAAAATAACGTTCCTAAGAACCAAGAATTGAATTTCGGCAGGTTTTGAAAGTAATGAAACCAATGACGATCCGAGTCTTTGCGATAAAGTTGGAATCACCAACTCAGGGGTTTTGACGTAATTACTGTAATAAACTATGACTTTTATAGCATTTAGTACAACAGCGGAGTTTTCATGTTGAAGTGAAGGGATGGTGGCTTCTATCAAATCCAATGCTTCATATGTAGTCTGTGGTACATATGACATTAATGAATTCAAAATGTATACCTGACTCCATTCATTTGTCTTTGCAAGATACGATATCAATGTAAGTGAATGAGCCTTATCGATAGTTAAAGTTAAAGTCTCACTCAGATCAGTGACAGAACTTAAGGCTGCCAATGCATTGGAAACCACGACTTCATTGGAATCATATAAAAGTGAGTTTAAGCTGTCAATCAAATGTTCCAGTTCAGCTCTTTGAGAATCATGTTGGTACAATCTGGCCACCGTAAATGCAGCGATCTTTCGAACTTGCGTATCTTTATCATTTAACATGTACTTGATACACAGAAAGGTCAAGTCCAAAAAGTCTGGTAATACTATTTGTGACATTGTTTTCAAAGCAAGTGCTCTAAGTGGTGCAGAGTGATCGTCTTTAAACCTATTCAAAAAAGGAATGGCATCGTTGGCCTCTCGAGGTGCGGGGGGATAATACGTTACCAAATATTGGCAGCACAACTTTCTAATTTCCAAATCATCTATCTTCATTAGCCCTATGATATCCGGCATCAAATTGACCAACTCTGAATTATTGAGAATGACATTGGCGATGATTTTTTTCAACACGATTTTGACTCTGTTCTGAGGTTTAGACTTCTTGAACGCCTGGTCCAATTCGGCCTTGAGTTCGATAGACTTGGATTTGACAAATATCTTCCCATCACTCATGATATCTTCAATGGGGAATTGAATGGTCTATGCTCTCTGAGATTCTTACTGGCGCGGTTCTTTATAATATTGATCGCGTGTAGGGAGGTAGAGCTATCTGAGGCACAGTTTGATTTGAGATTTATGGTCATGTGATGTTGATCGCCTGATAATTCTGGGTACATATAGTAGTGAAACAGTGATAACAATACGATACCAAAGTGTCAAAGTATTTCATGTGTATGGAAAATAGTAATTTTTTGTGGAACTATGTAAAGGTGGAATGTAAATTTCGTAGCAACGGATATTTAGGAAGCATTGTTAAGACTACACGAGCAGCTCCTAGTTCTTATATAGTAACTATAATTTTTGACTATCACGGACAATGAGACACCATATTTTTTTGGTTGCCTGAATGGACAGTGGTCATAAGAGACTTGGGTACGGTTCAATTTGAGCAATACCCCCGAACGATGTCTGTTCTCTTCATTCCCGGGTACCAGGCAAGACTTCAGGAACTAGGAAGTTGGATACAAAATGAACTTTGGTATTTCATGAAATCCGATACTACGAAGTACTGGTTAAGCTTGCATTTCTATTTGGCCACCTTAAGTCTAATTATTCTATAGCAAAGCAATCTTTCGCGGCAAGAGGGGCTTCCACATGGATGCGAATCAGTCTTAGTTGGGAGGACGTTATGTATGGAGAGCAATGTTTCGGATTAAGGTTTCTTCAACGTCATCAATGTAGGTGTCAAATACTCGAATTGGACATTACAGATTCTTACTGACGATTTCACGAATTACATCTATTGTGTAACTAATTGCATCTGACTCACAAAGTGTATTCTAATTTATTCTATTTGTCTGTGTGACTATACCTTAATGTAACCAGAAGCATACGAAACACTGCTGTCTCGAACTTTTGAGGCCCTATTCGATTGAGAATAGCCAATCCACACGAAACGGGATTCCTTCTTATCCAAAAGTCTCAAAATCAAACTGATCGGTTTCTGACCACAGATGGTATTTTCAGTGGTTGAAATGTACTGGTTCCAGTGGCGATAATTGCTGGTGGAGGCTATGTACATGCCCCTTTTATCAAGTAGTTCTATAGATTTATGAATAGGCACACTAACATGCGTTCCCGACCGTAAATCTGACAAGTCCGATTTGACAATTTCTATACCTGGCTCAATGGCACTGTGCAAATACTTGGTATAACCAAATCTAGACCCCCAGTGACAGAAGTCGGAACTCACAATAAAATGGTTCAGCTCGTCGTCCATATAGCGGGATAAAACTGTGGCTAGTTTTTCGCTGAGGGACTCGTCCATAGCACTAATCATTATTGGTACCACTTGGGGAATGCCTTGGGGAAGATCTTTGGAACAATAGTAAATGTAAGGTGCATGCATTTCGAAGGAATGTTCTTCTTCATCGACCTCTTCGCTCATATATTTGAAAATATCTCTATGTTTAGAAACTAATTCTTTAGTTAATTTGGTGTCAATAGGTAGATTACCAAAGGGGGTTTCATAGTAATCATAATGTGATACCTTTACGGAGTTACGGAAATACACATGATGAGATGGGCCTAGAATGAATATCCGTTTCACGGTAGTAGTATCCCATACATTAAATGCTTCTGCAAGTCTTTCTCCTGAATACAGATATCCAGCATGGGGTCCGATCAATATTCTTGCCCCTGGAATGGTGGATTTTGTGGATTCGGAGGTGAGAGCACTCTTGGTGATCCGAGCTTTATCAAAGTAAGTTTTGAATTGGTGCTCAAGTGTATGAGCATTTCCACTGTACCATGACCCTGCATGTGTGGCAGGGCGTATCAGCATTATGGTAGTTGGATAGTCACAACTGAAAGCACGTATATATCTTGGTTAATTATAGCCTCCCCTACCGTCCCCCACCGCCCCCTACACATCATAGTGCGCACACTCCCCCAGACATCAGCTGTCAGGTGTCTCACGGACTTCTACAATTACTCACAAATGATTAGTCATTCATATATTCCTAAAATCATTATAAACATAGTAGCATGCTAAAAGGGTGGCGAATCGAACTTGATTAACCTATCTATGGCTTTTTTTTTTTGGCATGTTTCCTTACTTGGTGATTTCCAAAGACCAGTCAACAGACATGATTTGTTCTCCTTCAACGAAGTAAGTGGAATTGGCAGCGTAGGTGGATCTCATAAAGTATCCACCTGGAGTTTCATCTTCTTCAAATTCTTGGGAAATAAGTTCGTCAGATGGTTCGTGGGAACCAAGTTCGACTTCCTTGGATCTGACCACGAGTCCGGCCTTCTTAACCACTTGCTTGTATTTGATGTCCTTAAGGGGTCTGTTGAGGACCTTGAAGTGGATGGTGACAGTGTATTTGGAGTTCTCAGGAATCTTGAATTCAACCTTGTCAGCACCAAGAACTTGGACTTCACTGGAATCCTTACCCTTGACATTGATAGTGAACTTGTGAATTTGTAAGTCTGGATGTGTTTCAATTGGCATTTTGGATGTTATTTCTAATGAGTGAAGAGTGTTCGGTCCTTTATTAATCAGGTGTGTCCTAAAAGGACGTTCTATATTTATACGTAGTCATGTATTTATAATTACTCAGTATTGATTGAGATTTTGCAACCCTCGGTAACGTATGTGTGGGGATTTGATACTAATATTTCCATTGACTACATCTTACAATCACCGAGCAAAGTGCATATGAAAAATTGAGCCAAAATTGTCTACTCTATATAACCAAGTCTGTTCAGTCTTGGGAAACAATAGACTAAACTCACCTTCAAACGGCAAGTTTTGCGCGCTTCACAAAGGTAACTAAACCAGGAACGTCGACAACACATACCCCTCTCACAGCAAATGCCGTTTATATTTTCCTTATTTCTTCCTTGTAGTGCTCAAAAGTTAAATCCGGGGTTTATTTTCTTCTTCGTTGTCGTTTGTACTGTTGAATTTCTTGATCGAGCAATGATATCATCTGTGCTTTGGTGGTGGCCAAACTCTCAAAACCAAAATCGAATACACTTGGGCATTCAACCTCGTCTCCTCTATTTCGAACTTGTACAAAGAATTCGTGATCTAGAGCTTCTGTTATATCTAATCTTCCTTTCGGATTCCATTGTAGTAATTTCTCAATCAAATCAATTCCCATTCGAGATGCGTATGGATATAACTCTTTCCAACTGATACTAGAATATTGTGGGTTTGGAGGTAATGCTGACTTCCAATCATATATTTTAACCAATTCTATCAGAGGGGTACCTAAAACTTTAATTATTTCATGTAGCTGATGAAAATGGTTCTTCCCAGGAAACAAAGGACGTCTACCATATAACTCCGCCAATATACATCCTATGGCCCAAAGATCAACCGGCTTATCATACTTCCGAACTGATAGTATCAACTCGGGTGCACGATACCATCTAGTAGCTACATAGTTAGTTATTGGGGTTGATTTTTGGTTGATGAACTTGGCATTGATCCCTCTAGCAAGACCAAAATCACATATTTTCAATACCCCTTGAGTGGTCACCAATATATTCCCAGGCTTCAAATCTCTGTGAATAACGTCAGCAGTATGAAGATATTTTAGTCCACATAATATTTGATAAGTAAAACTTTGAACGTGAAACTCGGAGAATTGAATACATGAATAAATCACCCTTGCTAAATCAGAATCAACCAACTCCTGAATACAATATAGCCCCTCGTATGGCTTAACATAAACCATGTCAATGTCAATCAAATTCACTATCTATGTTAAGTGTTAGTATTTTTCCTGTTATTGGAACGGGATATTCGAACTATCATCATATCATGTTGGTATATAGCTACTACATTTTTATGGCCCTTGAAATGCCTCATTAGCTTCAATTCTCTAAGGGCTCTTCTGAGTAAAACTTCTTTGTCCAAAACGTTAGTGATCTTTTTGATGGCAACTTTATAAGAGCTGGTGGATGATTCGGTTGGAGTATAGCTGTCTATTGCTGAACAGACAGTTCCGTAAGACCCTTTCCCTAGAACTTCGACAATTTTGTATCTTGAGTCGGTCGAGAATTGAATCCCATCTTTCGAAAAAAACCCTCTAGTTGAATCTTCCATCTTAATATAATGGTTACTAGCCGCTGTAAAAAGAGTTTACTGTCTATGTTACTCTTCTTTTTTGCAGTAACTTTAAATGTGCGGCACCCTCGTTTTTCCTGCAATCGTTCTTTACTATACCAAAGGGTCTCACTTATTACGTAATTTATTACATAAGTGCTCTAGTGATAAAATTTTTTCTTTTCAAAGAACATCTATGATTCATATACTTCAAACATATAGATAGAAAACACAACAATGAGCTCCTCAAACTGCAGATTCTATGAAAACAAGTATCCCGAAGTGGATGAGGTTGTAATGGTCAACGTCCAAGAGATCGCCGAAATGGGTGCATACGTCAAATTATTAGAGTATGATAATATCGAAGGTATGGTTCTTTTATCTGAATTATCCAGAAGACGTATTCGTTCTATCCAAAAATTGATCCGTGTAGGAAAAAACGAAGTGGCTGTCGTATTGAGAGTTGACAAAGAAAAGGGATATATTGATTTGTCCAAAAGAAGAGTTTCCGCTGAAGACATCGTGAAATGTGATGAAAGATATAACAAATCCAAAGCAGTCCATTCTATCTTAAGACATTGTGCTGAAAAATTCTCCGTTTCATTGGAGACTTTATACCAAACAATTGGATGGCCATTAAGTAGAACTTACGGCCACGCCTACGATGCATTCAAGTTGTCTATTACTGATCAAGCAATTTTCGATAAGGTTGATGCTCCATCCACCGATGTATTAGAAGAATTGAAGTTATATATCTCTAGAAGATTGACTCCTCAAGCCACCAAAATAAGAGCCGATGTTGAGGTTTCATGTTTTAGCTACGAAGGAATTGACGCTATTAAAGAAGCTTTAAAGGCAGCTGAAGATGTGTCCACTGAACAAATGCAAGTGAAAGCCAAGTTGGTGGCTGCACCTTTGTATGTTATTTCCGTACAAGCTTTGGACAAGAACCAAGGTATTTCATTGTTGGAAATTGCAATTGAAAAGATCAACGAAACAATTGTTTCTAAGGGGGGTGTTTGTAAAGTTACCTTGGCACCAAAGGCTGTTACTGCAAGTGAAGATGCTGAATTACAGGCCTTATTGGAAAGAAAAGAAGCTGAAGATAAGGAATCTTCTGATGAAGAAGATGATGAATAAATGTTACATAGGTCATAATAATACATTTTAAATAAGATAGTAATTAATTATAAGGTGAGTAGCATGTACTCTAAGCATCTTTATCCCCCTGCTCTTTTTCTTTTCATTTTCATTTACTCTTCTATTGGTATTCTTGTCGACTCTCTTCAAGTATAGTTTAGTCCGGCTTCTATTCCTTGGGACCCTGATGGTTCTGAATTGTCGAGCTTTTACTCTTACTTTCATTCAATATGGACTTGATTTCTTCAATAATAACTGTTTCTTATTTGCTCTTTCAACAATATAACTTGGTAAGTAACTCACCAATTCAGGAGGAATTCTTAATTCAGAAACTGATTCTGGGATCAAGAATTGGTCAATATTCGTTAATTCTTGATTACCGCTTAAGTCTAATGTTTTCAAGTTATTTCCGAGTCTTACGTTGCGTATGGTTTTAATCTCGTTATATGCCAAACTCAAAGAAACAAGTGAAAGAGGAAATTCCATTGACTCGATCGACCTTATTGAATGATAGCCCAACTTCAATACCTTCAAATTAGGCGGGAAAACGACATCTTTAAGTGTGGTGATATGTTTTTCATGCTCATCATAATCAGGATCCATATCAATATCCAATACTTCCAAACTTGAAGGAAAGTTCACATTTTTTAAGGTAGTGATCAAATTATCTCCAAGGTATAATTCTCTTAATGAAGATGGGAATTGGACTTTATTAAGGGTCTTGATATTATTATTATTCAAATATAGAACTTGAATTGAGTTCGGTAATTTCAATGGATTGATACTATTCACACCATTGTCACATAATATGACTTTACTCAACGTTGATGGTAATTTTAATCCTCTAGTATTTGTCATTGAAGCCTGCAAGTTCAATACTTCCAACAGGTCCGGAAATTTCACACCAGTCATTGACTCATTGGGAATGTTCGATACGTCCAAAAACTGTAATCCTTCAGGAAACTTTACGCCTTTAATTGACTCTATAGGGTTAAATCCAAGATTAAGTGATCTGAGTCTTCTTGGAAAATTTACTCCTCGTAAGCTTTCAATTCTGTTCTGTGATACGTCCAAATGGTCTAATCTAGTTGGAAACTCAACTTGATTCAAGAAATAGATCTTGTTGTCTGCTAATTCTAATCTCTCCAACGTAGGTGAGAAAATGATATTGTCTATGGTTTGAACAGCCCCCTGTGATGCTAACAAGACTTTCAAACTTGGAGGCATTTTAAATCCAGTTAAAGTCTCCAACGCATACCCTCCTCCAATATTCAACACCTCTAAAGTGTCGGGAAATTTGACCCCTGGCAAGAATCGTATGCTACTTTCACCATAGTCTAAAACTTTGAGATTCGTCCAGAAACCAATATCATCTTGAATTTCTTGCCCAAGTTTGGTTAGTTCGCTTTGTTCGGTGATGTATACAGTATCCATGTCATACTTGTTGATAATGGAGCAATGAGTAACTCTGCCACCACCTAAGGTATTCAAAGTATCAACAAACCTTTTATATTCAGCCTTTTCAAATTCAGTGTAATCAACCTTCCATTTCTTTCCTGGAGCAAAATGGATATGGTACCCAATTTCTCCAAATTGACTCACTTTCAGACTATTGGTCTCGATGAAATCGGTATACCGTTTAAGATTAGTCTGGAACTCATCATTATATTCGATACAAATATTAAGATAGTCGAATTTCTCCTTTGAAATGTTTGAGTCGGTCAATACTCGATCTATTTCATTCAATTCAAGTATAGTAACAATTTCATTCGGATCACTCCTTAATTCACTCAATTGCATGATCATATGATAATACCTGGGTTTATCGTAGATTAGTACAAGTCTATATTTCTTGGGAATTGGCACTAAAGGGATTGAATTCTGAACTGGACTTGACTTGTTGTGGGGGTTCGAGTTTATTATCTTGTTGTGCAAGCTCACTACATTAGAAGTAGGACTTAAACTGCTGAAATTAGCTGGAGGGCTATATGAAGTCTTAACAGGTGCGCTTGGATTAATTCCATTGTGGTAAGCTATGGAAGGAAATACAGGGGGGTTTGGATAGTTATTACTTGGTTGCTTGTACGAGTATGTGGACAGAAAAGACTCATTAGATGGTATTTGTGACGATGGAGGAGGAGGTGTATTGTACTGTATGAGATTAGAAGTATCCAGCACTATGGGCGACTCAAGTTTAATCTTTTTGGGTAATGGTTCTCCAGTGGTTGTGTTGTTGGGGTCAGCAGTGGAGTTGGAAGTAGAATTTGTGGTTGCAGTACTGACAATGGTGTTGGTGTTGGTTGTTGGTATAGCTTCAAAAGGAGGAATGGATATATTGCTTTCATTGTTTAGTGGTGAGTTAATATCCAGTTGTTCTATCTTCGGATCCTGAATCTCCGTATTACTGGTTTGAGTTTGGTTCACAGGTGTAACATCTATGACCTTGTCTATTTTTTCATCGGTGTTGTCTGTTTCTGGCTCTTTAGTAGGGGTATCATTATTGGGGTCGATGGTACAATTTATAGTATTTGAGCTAATGGTCTTAGTTGATTCTAATTCGTTTTCATAGTTTCTTGTAGTATCTGCTTCTACTTCTTCTTCGTCTATTACTGTGTTCACTTCAGGTTGGTCATTGTTTTCACTAATAATATTCATTTTCGGACTCTCAATATCAATGCTATTGATTGTAATGGGATGATCATTTGTATCTGTATTGACATCTGATTGTATCACTTCCGATGTCGTTTCCAAGCGATTATGGATATTTTGGTCAACTGGATTTGTAATCTGTTCGTTGTTTTCAACTTCATTTTCCCCATTAGGGTCTTTTGTATCTTGTTCACCATTGGAGTCAGCAGTTAACAAATGGGATTGTATTGCCAGATCACCCCCGTTGGATATTTCATAGCGTTCTTCTGGATCTGTATTCGTAAGCATTGCGTCTTCAGCGCTTTGGTTTCCTACGTTTGCCTCTGTTATCTGCGGCTGTTCCATCTTAGAATTGACACTCCCACTGGTGGTTGTCTCACCATATATTATGATGTTTACAAATGATATCAATTTTCGCGCTCGATGAGTTTCCATACATCGATTTCAAATCTAGTAGCCAGATATTTCGTGTATACAATTTTTAGTTACTAGCCATTCTATATGTACTGACTTCAATCCTTGTTACCTTCTTTACTAAACGTATGCATTAAGAACTTCATGGAAATTTGATGACCGTGAGATCGTTCATATCGGTATCCACCTTATCCCCTTCGTGAAGACTTTAGCTCGCCTTAATGTATCCCCTAATGTCAACCGTAGGGCACACACTTTAAACGAAATGCCTGCAAAAACAGAGCAGTATTTATACTGCTCATCCAAATCCGATAATACTTTGAGCTCTCATGGCCCAAATGACCCCACGGGCTTCTTGTCTTTTTTGCATCCCCAAATTGAAGCAAATACCACCTACCCGGCTGCAATACCACCGGCGAAAAGGCGCTTACGTTTGAAGTGAGGTGGTAAGATGGTCATGCTAGGAATGGTGACAATAGCCAATCCAAAACTTTGGAGTAATCCTTGAGTCAAATATAATTGCCATAAACTGACTGCAAACTGGCCATCATTAGTAATGCGAATTGGCAACAGTTTCCCAATATAATGGTAACCCTGACCCCTAAGTACCCATGGCGTAACTTATGACGGGAGTGAATGTGAGACCCACCCCTAATGCAATGCCTCCGATGTAACCGTAGTCCATTATGGTGGCACCTTCAAAGATCAGGTTCTTCTGGTAATCAGCAAAATAAATAACAACCCCGAGTTCATACCTCAGGTACTGAAACTGAGTAAGATACAAACAATACAGACCACCCATGCATATCGTCTATCTGTGCATTTATCTGGCTCTTCTTGAAATGCCTCTATCTTTCTGAGGTCAACCGACCTGCACATGCGAGTTGATAGTGTCGCCAGCAGAACTCGGCGTGTCAATCTTCGTCGGATACATGATCGCTAGGGTTTATTTCATGGTCAACCATACATTAACCGGCAAATTCTGCCTTCTTACATACTATGAACTATCGGTATTACCCTAGAAGGTGCTGAATAATTTCTTCATAAGATCTCGATCCGGTACGCGGAACGATATCGGAACGAACCTGGAAAAGTTAACGGTATCTATCACCGAGTCATACTGCGGGTATTCCCGAACCAACTCAAGTTGAATACCTCGTGTAATGATCGTCTTGAATTTCTTATCTGTAGCGCAACATGAATTCCGCTTTTTCAGCACCATTTTTTTCCCCATGGTCTAATTTTGCAGTCTCTACATCAAACCTTACTACGTACGATATTGCGCCGTTCTCCTTTTTTAGCACGGCTGATTGTTGTACCTTAAACGAATACGATGGCTACGGTGTTGCATCATGCACGATACACTTTGGAGTATTAAGTCCGTGGAGAGTGAAGTTTGTCTAGCTGGTCTCACATATCTGTTTGGTGGGGATGGCCTGAAAAAAAATCAATTGCTTTCTTTGCTAAATACGTACATGAATCTACCGGATTTCCTTGACAGCTACAAAATATCTGCGATGGCGACCGTTCCGAATTCGGATCCACGCACCGTCTTTTGGGATACTCGAATAAATATTTGAACCGTTTGCAAACTGCACCTTTCATTTTAAAAGGGTGAATATCTTAGGACAGGTATACTGTTCTTAGACCGTATCGGCATTGAAGCCTTATCCTACTGACGTATGCATGGGAAGTTCTCATTCGTCCAATTGTAAAATTTATAAATGCATGATGTTTTGATCTATTAATCGATTTTTCTAACTATTATTCTTATGCCTTGGAACCTTCCGTACTGAAACAATGCGATAAAATCATCAACACTGGAACTTTGACTTCCGTAAGATCTTTTGCATCGGCATCCACTTTTTCCCCCTCATCAAGGCTATCTCTAGCTTTAATATACCCTCTAAGCAAGACCAACAGCAGTGCACATACTATGAATGAAACACCTGCAAATACTGAACAATATCTGTACAGTGTAGGGTCAGTTTGTCCTCCCTTACCTGTAGTCAATTTAACTCCAATGACTGGCGAGAAAAGTCCAGATACCCCGAGTAACACCCAAATCATAGTGAATGACACTCCCATTTTGGCTATACCAAAAGTCCGGGCCAATATTGGAGAAATCAGCGCATAAATAGATCCCATAAAAGCACCTTCTATGATCGCAAACACAACTACAGTGGCAAAGTTCCGAGCCGGAATCCACATTGCCAAACAAAAGATCCCCACAATATAGTATGCAATACTGGCAATCGTAATAGCTCCAAATCTATCAGATACGATTCCAAAAAGAGGACGGCCAAAACAAGAGCCTACTTGGACCATCGCAGCTGCAATAGAGCCTAGTCTTGAGGAATATCCTAATGAGGTGGTGAAATCCGCCAAAGTGTATAAGACGATAACATATCCGAACATGCAAGTGATGACAAAAAGTCCCAAGATCCAAAAACCTTTGGTCAAAACCACGGATTTGTCAAACAATTTGAAAGTATGAGCATTGTTTGGTGGAGCCCTAATTAAAATGATTGCAATCCACACCAATCCAAATCCAATAATACTTTGAGCTCTCAAGGCCCAGAAGACCCCACGGGCATCTAATACCTTTTGCATCCCCAAATTGAAACAAATACCACCTACTCCAGATCCGGCGGTGGCAATGCCGCCGGCGAAAACACGCTTACGTTTGAAGTAGTGTGGCAAGATGGTCAAGTTAGGAATGGTGATAATAGCCAATCCAAAACTTTGGAGTAATCCTTGAGTCAAATATAATTGCCATAAACTGACCGAAAAACTGGCCATCATTAGTGAGGCGAATTGAAGACAATTACCCAATATAATGGTACCTTTAGTACCCAAGTATTTGAGAACAAAACTGATAAAAGGACTAAGCGAGAGCCCCACCCCGAATGCCATTCCTCCGATATAAGCGTAATCCATTTTGGTGGCACCTTTGAATGTCTGGTTTTTTTGATACTCGGCAAAATAAATAGCAAACCCCGAGTTCATTCCCCAGGTACTGAAATTAAGTAAGAAACAGCAGAAGCATATCACCCATGCATATCCCTTATCTATATGCTTTTCTTCGTCGTTTTGAATAGGTTCTGGTTGCTTTTCGATATCTTTTTGATGTAAATCATCACGATCCAATGAATCGTGGCTGCAATGGGTAGTGCTCTGTGAGTCAGTTGTAGCTGGTTCCATGGTGAGCGTCTATAAATATGTGGTGAACCAGATGAAAACTAACGGATCTGGTATTTTCTAATAGTAGTCTTGAAGGTACACATTTATATATATATATATATATCTTTTGATGAGTAATATGTTAGAGTCTCAAAATTTGGCTATTTGAACAGGCCCGATCCGGGATGCGGAATTATACCCGGGGTCGGAAAAGAAACCGGAAACCAAGCCGCATCAATCACAAAATACTAGTAAATGTACGATTTGGGGCATCCAACCCGAACAAATACACGTCGGACTTAGCTGTTGGTATATCTTATGTCCAGTGGCCAGCGAAGTAGAACACTGCTCTCCTTGTTGAACCATTTGACCGATGTCCCATTTTTCATTTTTCATGCCTGTTCAGCCGCTCCTAACCATCTCCAGGTTCTGATGAGAATCTGCCGTTCCGTTTCATGCACAATGTTTGCGCTTTTGACGAATACGGTGGCTTAATCACATCGGCAGTATAAGTTTGCACAGAAATTAACCCCGTCGCACTATCCCTAGTAAGGGACATCTATTGTATCGTGCCCATTTTTTTTTGCTATGATAACCACAACTATATCATAATATTCAACTAGACTGTTTAGACACTATGGAGCTTTCGTCTGTTCCATTAACCCATTCTGATACTAACATTTCACTTTTCAGTTCTGAATAAAAACAACCATGGCACCGAGCCAGTATCCTGTAGTCATATTTACTGGACCTCCATGTGGCCTCTCGGGTGGGATGGCGCTACAATGTTATCGAGAATCATAAGTATGTACATCACTATCACTGAGAAATGCAATATTCGCATCCATTTCTGGGGATTTGAAAAAAAAATATAACGGGGCAAGCTGGGAATTGAACCCAGGACCTCCCGCAAATTAGCTTTACTCAATGAATAACCCTAAGCGAGAATCATACCACTAGACCACATGCCCGCGTCTTGACACAGTTCACTGAAATGTAGCATCATTTCGTGCTGGTCAAAATCTGACTGGCAAAAACCTGTTTGGCATCTGACCACTTAAGAAATACTATCCAAAGTTTACCTGACGAATGATCTCGAGGTAGCAGATATGATTCACTTCCAACAATAAATTCAATTATAACACACAACTCAATTTAGACATTATTACACACTAGTATTTTAATTGTCTTGGGCACGCACTTGTATACCAATCTGAAAATCTTTATATAAAGCATTCTTCATAACATAATGTCATTACTGATTGCAGTATGGCGAAATAATCCTTTGATATCCATAAGGATTGTACGAAAGTCGTTTCCGGCTATAAAAAGATCCTTCTTTCATACAACTAGTGTTGTCTCACAGACTAAGCTCAATGATGTGCCTATCAGTAAGACTAGAAACATCGGTATCATCGCCCATATTGATGCTGGAAAGACCACCACTACGGAAAGAATGCTATTTTATAGTGGTAAGACAAACAGAATAGGGAATGTAGATGAGGGTGATACCGTTACCGATTATCTCGCGTCAGAAAGACAAAGAGGGATCACCATTCAACTGGCCGCGATTACCATTCCTTGGAACAGCCACAAGATTAATATCATTGATACTCCTGGCCATGCTGATTTCACATTCGAAGTAACTAGATCATTGAGGGTTTTGGATGGGGCTGTG
This sequence comes from Suhomyces tibetensis, assembly GCA_030570835.1. Classification (NCBI taxonomy): domain Eukaryota; kingdom Fungi; phylum Ascomycota; class Pichiomycetes; order Serinales; family Debaryomycetaceae; genus Suhomyces; species Suhomyces tibetensis. The sequence continues at coordinate 60,362 of JAJLWT010000029.1, forward strand.
ACCATCTTGGACGGAGTCGCTGGAGTAGAGGCACAAACTGAAAAAGTATGGAGACAGGCACAAAGCTTGAGTATTCCTAAAATTGCATATATCAACAAAATGGATAGACCAGGGGCTGGTTTTAGTAGAACAGTCAAGGAAATAGTGCAAAAGTTACAGACAAGAATTGTTTTGTGTACAGTGCCATATTTCGAATTGTCAAAAGAAAATGATCCGATCTTTAAAGGTGTAATTGATGTTATTCACAAGAAGTTATTACAATGGAACCTGGATATAGATAGTTCTGGAAAACAAATCACTGTCACGGATTTGGATTCCAATTCAACTGATTATCCCGACTTAGTCGAAATCGTTGCTAAAAGTAGAGAATCAATGATTGAAACATTAGGAGAATATGACGAATCTATTGTTGATTCATTTCTTGAACATGATGAAGATTATATGAAGATTCCAGTCACTTTGATTCATGAGTCTATAAGAAAGGCAACTATAGCCAATTATTTGACACCAGTGTTTTGTGGCTCTTCGTTCAAAAACATTGGAGTTCAACCATTAATGGATGGCGTAGTCAAGTATCTTCCATCTCCATTACAATTACAAATCCCTGAAATCACTTCATCTACTTCAAAGTTGAAGGGTAAGCTCAAGAAGAAATCTCTTCAATCACAACAATTTGAAGTACCTGCAGTGCTTGACAGCAACCGTGGATTAGTGTTAGGTAACAATCCTAATCTTACAGTATCATTGGCATTCAAAGTGATGACTCATAATACGAAGGGAGTAATGACTTTCTTTAGAGTCTACAGTGGTAAATTGAGCTCAAACTCTATAGTCACCAATACTAGAACAGGTAAGAAATTGTTGGTGAAGAGATTATTGTTAATGCATGGAGATGAACCTGAAGAAGTCAAGCATATTAATTCAGGTAATATTGGTGTGATCACTGGGCTTGAAGACGATATTATAACTGGTGATACACTTGTATCTCATGGACCAGTTAAAAAGAATTTTAGTGATATGGAAGCCAATTTGAAATTATTGCCCATTGAAATTCCCCCTCCGCTTTTCAATTCCGGTATTGAACCATTGACGGCAGGCGATGTCGGATACATGAATTCGTGTATTAAGGCATTGATCAGAGAGGATCCTTCTTTAAATGTATCTGTTGATGAGGATTTGGGACAGACAATTTTGAGTGGGATGGGTGAATTACATTTGGATATTATTAAAGAAAGATTGGTAAGAGATATGAAGGCCAAAGTAAGATTAAGAGATGTTGTTGTATCGTATAAGGAATCATTAGTGAAGCCAAGCAATAAAAGTAAGGTTACCACTAGTGATGATGGTCTAGTTTCAGTTGAGATTGAAATGGATTCATTTGAAGGAATTGCTTCCGAATCGACATTTGCCGAAGAAGAAGGTGCAATTGTATTCGATCAAGATAATAATATTATTATTTTAGACAAAACTGCAACTCCTCAAAGGATCCATACTGCTATAGATGAAAGAAGATGGAAATCGGAACAATCGATGCAAGAACTTCAGGACACTTTAATTCAAGGATTTTTAACAGGATTACAAATGGGAGGACCTGTGTTTGGTCTTTCGCTCCATTCTACTGTTATTAGAGTGAAGAATTGGGATTTTCCGGTTGAAGAAGCTACTTATAATAGTTCTGAATTATTATCGGTAGGAAGAAAGGCTATTGTAACGTATATCGAAGCCTTCGAAAGTAATTTTGGTATTCTTGAACCATTTATGGAAACTAAAGTATATGTCAGCTCAGATACTTTAGGAGAAGTGTCTCATGATTTAACCCAAAGATGTCTGGCTATCATTACCTCCATCGAAGATGAAAATACCCAAAATCTCGATGCATTGGCTTGGGCCAATGACGAATCCGAGAAAATATTTTTGCCTCCAGACTATACCTTGAAATCGGGAAACTCTTCTCTTGACTTGAGGAATAAAAAAATCATTGTTGCTGAGACTCCATTGAGGGAAATGATAGGATACTTATCGAGATTAAGATCTATCACTCAAGGAAGAGGCACATTTGACATGACCTATTTGGGGATGAGAAGAGCCGTTTCTGTAAGACTCGATGCCATTTCCAAAGAAATGAATATTATCTAACTTGTAAATACAAATTTATTTCTTTATACATAGAAAAAAAAAATATCACTACTACGTAATTATCCCTTTTTGAATAAATTAGTTGTGGACAATTTTGGGTCAAAATTGTGGGGTGCGTAATCATCTCTTCACTTTTGTAACATTTTATACAACCTTATCATACATTGTTGGCTTAACAATGAGAGAAGGGAATGTTCGTATTCGTAAAATTGTAAAGGGAGAATGTCGATTATGGAAGTACGCAACTTCAAAAACAAATCGGTTGCATAATGAAAATATTTAAGTATTGAACTTTCTGTCAACATTAAGAGAATTTTCAGATGAAGGTTAAAATTGTTCCAAAATTCGATTTTGAATCAAACCAATCTCTCCTAAACTTGAATTATATCTTAGCAACTTTTCACATTCCACAATCATCACGCATCTTTATACCATTATCTAACGTTACCTATTGGGCTACAATTGGTCGACGTATGACACACAAACAGAGAATATATGTATATATGTATTTGTGAAAAGTATTCAAGGGATTCTCGTGATGAGTCACGTGCACCAAATTTTCTCACCTGCGAAATGAAAACATCAGGAGAACCAATTGGTGTCTATACCAGTCCGACTAATATCGTCTCATGAATACACCCTTGGAAATGAATACGGTCTCGGAACTAAGAAGCTCAATGGAGCTCGATAGAGAAAGGGTCACATGCCTTCTCCTCATCAATACTCAGCTACTGAAAAAAGCAATCAATTTGTACCATAACATCTTTAGTAATCAGCAAGCTTTACTACAATTACCTCCTCAGACAAAACAATCACTTATAGAATCATACCAAAACTGCACTAGAAGAATACACTGTAATTTGACCGTTTTGAGTTATATTCACGAAAAATACCACACTGACCCCAAATTACAGCAACAACAACCCCAACAGAACAAAGCCAGCTTCCCAGTGCTGATGACTGCCCCTCAAGATATGCCGGAGTTGAACTCGCTATATTCCAAATTACAGGAACTCTATCCGGAAGCATTCCTATACTTGAAGCTGAAACTTAACCAAATGAGAAAACAACAACATATGCAGCAGCAGTCTCCAGGATCTCAAATTAGACCCCAAGGATTAATGAACAATCCAAATCAAATACCAAGCAACTCTCCCATGATACATACGCCTAGTTCCAATTCCAACAATACCCCGACCCTAGGTAAAGATGCCGGTCAATTTGATTACGGCATGAACCCTCTTCAAAACAAAAATGTTCTGCAGCAACAGCCTGGTATGGCAATATCACCACAACAAATTCTTCAACAAGCTAATGGAAACATAAGTCCAGCGGCAGCATCAGGAGCAAATGATGGTGGTAATGGGTTAATGGATTTTTTTAATTGACCTTTTGTCATGAAACAATATTTCAGATGGTATATTGAGCTTCAATTTTCTTTTCGTTCTATATATTTTCCTTTGTAACATTAATTTGTATCTAATAGTGTATCATACATTACCATACACAACTTACCATAGTTCTATCAATATTCCTAAATTTATAAAAAGTAATAATACATCGTTTCATTCCATCATATCTTGAAATTCCTGATTAATGATATCACTATATCCCATGTTCAAATGGGATTGTGAATTACCATTGCCGCTTTGGAACGCATTTGTATATCCAGTGCTTGGTTCAGTGGCTTGATTGGGTTCTTGTTTCTTGAAATAACCTTCATGACCCATGCCTGCATTTGGAGGTTGGTTGGGATTTCCTCCAGCAACATTTAACCATACAGCATCATTTGTGATCTCATTCCAGAGCTTTTGCTCTGAATCCAAATACGTCAATCCCTCAATTCCTGCCAAATCAGAATTGGTATAAACATCACCTCCTCCATTATTATTGTTAGATCCAGACCCAGTTCCTGACATGGACACATCAAAGTCCATATTAAGAGCTTGAGAAGGTTCATAACTTGAAGTGTCCATCATTGGGTTGAATTCCATATCCGGTGTGATACTCTGGTTGACTGTTGGATCGATTACTCCCATTGTTCTAGCTTCTATACCTCCACTTATTGGTCTACTATTTATACCAGCTAAATGTCTTCCTAAAGGTTTGGCAGCAATCGGCCTCTCTATACCATCATCTAATTCAGTAGCTAACAGATTCAAATGCAAGTCGTTGATATTCGAATTGGTCATTTGATTGACCTCATTGATATGGTCATTGAATTGGTCTTTCAAAAATGTATCTGTAGTTGTACTTTCCATATCTTTTGAATCAACATCATGCTTAAGAAGTAAGTCGTTCATTATACCATTGAAATCAAGCACCCGAATCAACTTCAATAATTGTGCTCTTCTTAAGGCAGCAGGATAATTCCCTAAACGTTTCATTTTGGTAAATATTATCAATGCATGATCAAGATGTTCTTTAGTAGCATCATGGACACCGAACGAAGCATTGAATAAGATTAATGTGGAAGCAGAAGTAAATAAATATTCTCTATCCATCCATCCAAATAATGCAACCATATTCTCGGGTAAGAGTGCCCATATTGACTTAATCGTGTTGATAGATGCTTGAAAGGACGCATTCAACAATGTAAGTACATTCTTGGAGTATTTAGTTAAATCAACATACTTATTCTCAGTGTTTTGTGCTTGAAGTTCTTTTAATTTCTTTGTTGCAAAATGAAATAACAATGGCCGCACAGCCAAATTCATACCTTGGAAATATTCCGTCATTAAATTTACATTCAATCTCGTAACCCTGAAGTTTTCATTTGAGAAATCCACAATTAAGAATTCCGGCAATGAGTTCTTCCAATTCATTAATTTGTGTACCAAATCAGACACAACAGGTAAAATGTTCACTGTAGGTTGCTTTGTGTATAACGAAGACAAAATGATAGCATTAATCTGAGTGATTGTAACACAATTGTTGATATATTCTGCAGAAGGAAATATATAATATCCTCTGACATCATTCTCATCAATAGGGAAGTCACTTAAATCATTGTTGAAATCTACCGGCAAATCCGTGGAAACACTGTCATCTGCAAACGATAATGGTAAACCTGCTTTGGATGACAACATTCGTTCATACATGTAGACTGTCCACCAAATTCTTCTTCTGTGTTCTAACTCAAATAGATTTAGATTTTCTTTATCTGCATCCACATGCCAACCAAGAATTAAAGTGGATCTTAATGCTAATCCAAAATAGAAATATGAAGCAATAGTGCAATCAGCAACCTGTAGATAAAATGCATACAATAACATGACTTCAATACCACCATCTTTTGATACATTATCTACTGCACCAGAGGCAAACAATCCTGTGAATAATTCGGAAGCTTGGTAGAAAAATCCTGATCCAGGTAATGTGTCCTTCTTTTCCTTCTTGTCTTTTGCTTTTTTTGGAATAGATTTCGATACCTCCATCTTGATTTTTTCTTTCAGAATTTTATGATGGACATCAGATTCAGTTCCCAAATACATTTCACCAATGGCAAAAATCAAAAGAATCTTACAAAACCAAATAGTTTCTAAAATTGTGTTGTCATCTGCATCCTTCTTGATTGAATTCTCATCCATACCCGGTCCTCTGTTGGTAGACAAGTTTCTTTTGAAGATCTTTTTATTTTCTTGAGCTTTACCTGAGTACAAATTCATCAAGAAGCGCTTCACCAACCCTTCGTTAAAAAAGTAGAAACATCCATCATTGTAGTTAATAAACGTATCCACTAAAAGCATAGCATAAGAGTATGACGGCAAAGTAAAATTGATGGACAACCCGGGTCTTGTGTTTGTTTTGGCAAGAGTGATTTTGTATGCGTTACCTTCTTTCTCCAATATTTCTGTTTCTCTTTTCTTCATGGGAAAATTCAGATCTAGCATGCTTCCATCTTTGGGCGTAGCTGTCTGTTGCTGACTTCCTGGAGATGACGTTGATGGAGATCCATTTGGTAGTAAGGCTGACGACACAAAAGAAGGTACCATGTTTTGGATTTCTAACCCGAATAAGGTCATCGAAGAGGAACCCACATATACCTTTTCTCCGGTTCTAGACTGAACAAGTCTTCCATGTTTGTCTAAGGAAGGATGTATCACTTCGTTTGTATGGAGATTATCCAGTTGCTCCAGCAGTGGCAGTTGGGATTGTATTGAAGGGGAACTATATCTGATATTATTTGTAAATTGATGAGAAGGTCTGTAAGGCTGTGGTTCTAAAACGGACGACGGGTCCGATTTTTTCGATTCTTCTTTCAAAGAGTTTCTTAATAATGCATTATCTTTCTTCAATCTTGCAATATCATCATGTAATTTCGAAAGATACTTCATTGAAACCACTAATTTTTTATCGGCTTCCACATATTCACATTTTGTTTTCGCTAATTGGCACTTCTTACATGGCTGACCTCCTGGACATTTGATATGACGTACTCGACAACGGTTGCACGCTTTATTTGTTCTCTTCTGTTGTCCAATAGGAGGTGATGTTGATTTTGGGAGTTGTTCCACAGACGGATCCGTCACAACTCCAAGCGCTAATTCGTTGGCATATATCTCTTCATCAAGCCGCGTCACTTCCTTCTTGATACGAGGAGAAAGCGGACCTAAGCCACTCATACTATGTTGTGTGTATGATAATGTAAATGATGTAGTAATCAAGATACCCACAGTAGAAAAAAAAATTAATATCTAACATAATAATCGTGCATTAATCAATGATCAATCTCGATCTTACTAAGGTAATATCCGGGGAAGATAATAGACTTGGTTGGAAATACCAATATAGCCAGTAGAAGTCCCATTAGCTTAAACATGGAACCTAAAGAGAGAGATGAGTTTAAAGTTCCGAAAAAACTACTCGGTAGCAACCCCACTACAAAACCCCACATATCAGTTAATGTCACCTTAAGTGGTGAATCAGGCACTTATGAGTCAGATGTACCGTCTGTGATAGAGGATGAGGATGCTACTAAACTATCAATTCTTCCCGAAGAGTTGATTTTTGAAATTTTCAGCTATGTTACTCCCAATCAATTATATGAAAAGTTCATTAAACCATATCCATGGTCCACATTTTGCCCCTTCCAAAAGTTGGTATACCAACAAATTTTCTCCAAGAAAATGATAGTACGAAGTCCTCGTTACAGAGGTACTCAGGACGAGTCGAGGTTTTTCTACAATACTAGGGATTTTCAAAAAGCATTTGTCATCAATGGATTCGAACATGGGTATGACATCATGAAACAATTGGTTTCCTACAATTTGGAAACTCAAACATATGTATTCCCTGAAGAAATCGGGATATTATTCAATTTCAAAAAGCCTCTAGAAGTGGAGCTTTCATCTTCAGCAGTAATGCATAGTGTTAGTTCCCAACATGAACCCCAATCAACAACCCCATCAAGTCTATTCTCGGAAGTAGAGAATTTCAGTAAATTACTTGAAATATTAGCATTTGATAACTACTATAAAGATTCCATGCCTAAGATTTGCTTCCAATTGTTATATGAAAGTGTACTAGATCTAGATCTCAAAATCCGTAATACTGAAATAATTAACCGAATCAATAGTTTAGGAAGAAAAACTTACAAGTTTTTGAAAGTTAATCGTTTCAACCAGGTACCTAGTCCAGAATTAAATGGATTTAATCCTTCGGCAGCTCAATGTTTACAGGAATTATATTTGTGGAATAATGGGCTTACAACTAGCTCTATAAAGAGAAATTTCCGGACCATTCCAAAAACTTTGAAAGTTCTTGATCTTAGTGCCAATAAAATCAATTCATTAGAACATCTTCCTATAACTTCAAATTTGGAAAAGCTTATATTGGGTGCCAATAATTTGATATCTTTAAATGGACCAAACTTTAGCAATGCAACCAGCTTGCATACATTTGATGTTTCAATCAATGCTATTTCTACTTTACAAGGAATCCAATTTCCATCATGCTTAACCAATTTCAAAATCGCTTATAACGAATTGGGAGAAATTGATCAATCACAGATACCTAAATTTGTAGAAGTATTGGGATTATCAAAAAACTCTTTATGTCAAATTGGTGAGCAAATCACTCTCCCGAGTACCTTAAAACGGTTGTACCTTAATGCCAATGGAATATCATCATTCCCACCCGACTTTTTCATTCAAGCCCCTAATTTAGTGACCCTTGATTTATCAGAAAACAGAATCGACGATTTGGATGACTTGGGTCAATTACCAGACTCCTTGAATGAATTGATTTTGGATAATAATGAAATTGATTATAATGATTATCAGAACATCTTCACTAAAAACTTGACCAAATTATCTATGATTTCTACTGGAATGGTTTCAGTAGCAAACGTAAAGTTTCCCTCAAGTTTACAGCACTTAATATTTAGTGAAAATGAAATCAGCATACTACAAAATATTCAATTTGGAAATGATTTAATTAAATTAGAATTGAATGCTAATAAGTTGCAACAGTTTAATCTTCCTGAAGATGATGTCAAAATTCCATCCGGATTAGAATATTTGGATTTAAGTTATAATCCTTTCGATGGGCTTGATAGTATTCGTTTCCCCATGAATTTAACAAGTTTAATATTAAGAGGGGTTTCTTTGGGAAGAATAACTAACGATGTGTTATCGAAGTTTCCTTCTGGATTAGTAGAACTTCGTCTAGACAATAATATTGTCAACAAGAAGAAAGAGGAATATTCTGATGATTATTCATTACAAGTTGATTTCAATATATTACCAATGTTACAAAAAATATCGTTAGAACGGAATCAAATCACTAACTTCCAACATTGCAAATTTCCACTAGAGCTAGCATGGATTTCGTTTGCACATAATGAGATATCTAGTCTTGATTTGGAGAATGTACCGACCAACATAAAACATTTACAATTGAATCATAATAATTTTGTGATGAAAGAGACCCATAGAGAAATCCTTATAATGAATAAAGCCAATGTCATAATCCAAAACTTACCATTTTTCCCGTATATTGAGTATTTTGGACTCTGCGGAGATCAAACAGAAATGATGAAACTGGGGATTTTTTTTGGCAATTCAGATACGTCATGAAATAATTAGTAATATCCTTAAATAAATGAACAGAAAAGAATACAATTTACCAAGATAACTATCAAAAATAATTTTTTTTTATAAGAAACATATATATTCAGACCAAAACAAAAAAAACCGGTTCTTGAGAATAATATACCCAGAGCCAAAACAAAAGTGGAAAGTAAAAGAAACGAACGAATTAACCGGAAATGTAACGATGTTTTCACTATCTATATCAAATTAACCAAATGGTTTCGAGTTTTTCCAACCCAGAACTAAAATGGTTAATATTTAGAAGCGTCAGAATTTTATTCGTATTAGAAGTCATAAAGAAGAGGAATAGATTCAGCAGTGCGACACACGCGTATTCATATTCTCACGTTCAATTGGATAAGACGTTAGTTTTACCTTCGCCGATAAAGTTACCTGCTGGGTCGTAGGAACAGATGACGTATTTACCCCAGTTTTCGGAAGAACAGTCTTTGTAAGCACATCCGACCTTAGTGGTAGATTTCCAGATAACTTGGGTGAAATGGTCGAAAGATGAAGAGGAAGAGTAGTCGTAAGAGTTCCCTTCGTCGTACCAAGCATCCAAGGCCGAGTCACCGGTTTTGTAACCAACGGCTAAGTTTTCACCGAACTTACCACCAGAGTGGGTTAAAGTACCTGAACAGTCGTACTTGTCGGCGTAAGCTTGGGCGTAATCATAGGCGTCTTTGTCCCAAGACAAATTTGGAGCAGAGTGATCAGCTCTCTTTTGGTTGTGGGCATCCAAGATTCCCTTAGCAAAGTCTTGGTCAAGATTTGGAGACTTACTGATATCGGCGTAGATACCAGAGTTGGAGCTGCCAGAACTAGAACTAGAACTAGAAGGAGCAGAGGCTGTGGAGGAGGTAGTGGTTTGGGCTTGGGTAGAGGAGCTGGTAGGTTGGGCTTGTACCGAAGAGCTGGATGGTGCAGATTTGGTGGTAAGGGTGGTTGGTTTGGGGGTGGCAGCGGCTTTGTTTTGGACTTCGTTTTGTTGAGTGCTTGTGCTGGCTTCGCTGGTGCTAGATTCTTCTTGTGGAGCGGAAGAGGAAGATTCTGGGGCAGCGGCGGTAGCAGTTGGAGCAGAGTCAGAACCGTAGAGGGTGGTGAGATGGGTTTGGGTGACGTAAACAGTCTTTGCGCTAACAAATGAGGCAACGGAAGCGGCGGCAGTCAATGTTAAGAATCTCATTTTCAAAGGATTGTAGGTATAGTTGGGGGTATAAAGGAACGTAAGGAGTAGGCGAGTGAATCAAATATAATGAATGAATGAATGAATAAACTAAAATTTATCACACCAAAACGAGAGCGGTTCTTGTTTAATATATATGAAAGACTTAAAGAAAGTTGAAACACATCAAGAATTTGTCCATGCGAAGCTTCTCATATATATATTCACAACAAGGCCAACCGAAGGTCTAGGGCAGAATCTTACATAACCCGGTCCTACATAGCGCGGAGGTGAAAAAGAAAACAATGAAATTGACGCATGGTCGCATAATTTTTTCAATTGTGTTGCGTGTTCAATGTGCGCGTCTGTTTACATTAGGTATGTATGGGAAGAGGTAGGGTTAAGGGGGTTACTTAGAGAATGTGTGGAGAGGCGACAGTGCCATGGTGAGGATATGTGTTTCAGCAAAAGGTAGAGATCTGGGTAGGAAATAGGAGACCCAGGAAAGCCAGGGAAATGAGGGAATGTAGCTTGGTGATAATCCAAGCAAGGGGCGGTGGTGCCCAGGTGTTTTTGATTGGTTGGTGGTGGTTATGGGGGTTGGGAGCCTAATGTTACGTCTAGGCTTGTGTATGTATCCACTGTATTTGTACTCAATCGATGAATTTTTTCCACATTAGTCTCACTTTAAAAGAGAGGCTCTTGACGATAGACTACTTGTATGTGTATTTACTGGCTCTTGACGGGAAAAGTGTATTGTCCATGTTGGACCAAACCGCATTATTCTACGATTCTAGATGCAGTGGCTCAGTTACTCTACTATTGTGTAGCTTTCTCGTCTTTGCTAATTGAAACATTCGGTGCATGTAATCGGAAAGGTACACTTTCAGCCAACGGGAAATTTGAAAGGCGTTAAATGGAGCCGAGCTCAATGCTCTACTTTGTCACTAAAAACCATACATAATTTGTCTTGAAACCATAGACAACACACGTATAATTACCCGCTAATTCGTCGATGAGATGAATATTTCGATTACTATACAAGTGTACATTGGCAAATGCGCCTACAATCTGAACAGCAACCTTTCGTCCACAATTCCAATTTATTTCATTCTCTTGTTCCCACTTCTTCTCTTTCAACCTCATTCATTCCCACTTGTTCCCACTTCTTCTCTCTCAACCTCATTCATTCCCTCGCAGAGACTTTTCATGATCCCACTCATTTCTTTTGTCTGTAACCTCGTTCCTCAAACTATTTTATTTTCTTCACCTTCGACTACACATAAGTATCATTACGTTGCACTAATGGGCAAATATTTTCGCTTCATTCATCCACCCCTTCAATTAGCATACCCCTTTCGTACTAATTTCATTCCGCATTCAGGAAATTTTCGTTTTTGTTCGATTTCTAAACCACCACTTACCATAATGTCGAATCATTGCCGATCTCCACTGATATCTCTCCTACTGACCCAACGGGCTTTAGCTTATGTTTCTGAAATGCTTCTGATACATTTTCAGTTACGTCTATTCTACTTCTCACCTCCTCACCTCTAAATGCCTCAACGTCTGTCTCATAACTTTGCCTCCATCTCATTTTCTCTATATACGGCTCATCCTCAATAATCTCCTAGTTCAGGGTAACTAATCTCATACCCTCCTTTTTCAGCATATTGAGCCCATTCATTTAAAAATTTCACCCCACTTCTATCCATTAAATCTAGATCTCCAATAATACACAAGTGACGTTTGGGTCTGGTGATAGCAACATTCATTCTTCGCTCATCCTTTAAAAATCCAATTTCACCATTTTCATTGGACCTCACCAATGAAACAATTATCACCTCCTTTTCTCTTCCCTGAAATCCATCGACGGTCGAGACCTCCACCTTCAGAAATTCTCCGCCATCTTCCTGTTGTAAGGCCAGTTTTATCTGGCCAACTTGTGCACTATATGGTGCTATTATCCCTATGTTTTCTCCCGTAACTCCGTAGTTAATCAACTTTTTCAAATGCTGCAAAGCCACCAACACTTCCATGTCATTAAACTTGGAACCAATACTCTCAATCCCAATTCCGTCATCACTAGACTTTTCCGGAAAATCCCCTCCTTGGCTATCATACCATACACATGTGGTTCTCGTATCGTCATTGTCTTTCACACCTTTCAAATCGGCCAACACAATTCCTTCCACAGACTCATGTGCTTTTAGTTTTCCTTCATATAGTTCCCTAGAAGGAAACATCATAATATCTTTGTTCATCCGATATTGGGTATCTAAGAGTTTCTTGTATTGCTCTCCTTCGTGATCTTTTACCAATCTGTCAAATAATGTGACTTCTAAATTAGCAACCTCTCTTAGTTCCAACTTTTTCATTATCTGATCAATTTCATCCTTTGATTTCACCGTAGGTGGTAATTGCTTATTATCCCCTGCTATCACTAATCTTTTAAAATTACAATGATTCACCAAAGGAATCCAACATTGTGGCTCCATAGATTGTGATACTTCATCTATGATAATTGTATCAAATAACGGCTTGTCTTCATTCAATCCTAATCCCTCAGCTTTGTACAATGATGTTAATTCATATGACCCAGCCCCATGTAGCGTAGAAAGAACGACTTGAGAATTCATCAAAATGTCTTGTACTATCTTCTTCTCCCGTACTCTAAGTTCCTTCTTGAATTGTTTAAGCTCTGCCCAAAGAGCTCTCCTTTCTCCATACCTTTTGCACTTCTTGATTTTACTCAAGGTATCTCCAATATCTCGCTCGATATCTTTAAGAATTGAAGTGCTGTCATTGGTCTCGCTATAATTACTTTTGGATAATATATCCAAAGAATGCTGGAGGTTATCTGCCAATAATCTAGCTGGATGACCAATACGGATCAATTTTTCAGGAGAACCACCGCTTGAGCCTTTGGAAAACTTACGAGATTTCCTATCACTGACTTGCGTTCCCCTAAACACCGGGGAAAGTCTTTCTAATATAGTGTCAACTGAAATATTGGATGGTCCACATACTAATACACGTTCACCATGGTTGAATGTTAATTGCTTGATTAATTCAATCAATGTGTATGTCTTACCAGTACCAGGTGGACCATGTATGATGGTTATTGGAGATGAAGTAATTGCAAAATTGATAGCATCTTTTTGAGAAGAATTCAAATCAGGATTGAAGAAATCTTTATCCTTTATCTTTGATTTGGCCGAAGTTCCCGTATACTTTGTATCTCCTAGTAACAATTTAATGATATCATTGTTGTGATTATTTTTCATCTCATCAAGTTTATTCAAGGTGGAGATCATTCTTTTGTAGGTGATTGAATTGGCCAACTTAACAATCCACATTCGTACATTATCATTACCAGTGTTATTGTATATATTAAGAACTTTCTCTTCCGAGCTAGCTTCTTCCACGGAAATTGTAATGGACTGATAACTTGTTTTGATTACCACTGCATCCAAAGATTCATCCAAGACATCTTCGCTATTCTTAGATTTCTTTGGATCAGAGTTACTCATCTTATCTAATTTAACAATATCACCTACTCTTAAGGAACCATACTGCAAGCTTTCAGAAGCATTGCTGACCAATGCTGGATCTACCGATAACTCCAATAAGGTCTTTCCGCCCAAACCTGTCTTGACATTATCAACTAATAAGTTGATGATTGCAAGCCCTAACAGCGAAAGCTTCTTTGGAGAATATGACTCAAGATACGTATTGGTTAGCAAAACATCGGACTTTTGCTCCACATCAATTGCATTCTTGAACGATTCGATCAATTGGGACGACATAAAAGAAAGAAGTTATAAAAATTAGGGAAAGAGATTATTACACACGCTCACTTAAAGGTTAGTTCTATTTCTTGATGTTTGTATCCGTTTTTCAAGATTGAAAGTAAGTTTAATTTCATTCTATGCATCTTGATACGTCTTGATATCTGATATTGGATAGCGGCTATTGCTGGTAATTATCCTGGCAATAATTCAAATCCTTATCAATTTATAAACATACCCTTTTTAAGATATTCTTCGCCTTCAAAATTTCCTCACCAATATTTACACTATTAATCCTAGTTTATCATACACACTACTAGTAATCACTAAAAAACATTATATTGAAGTACATAAATATAATACAGAATGACCTGACCAATACCGACTGGAGCTCCTGAAATGTACTCACCGACAACGCCGAACACGCCACATTGATTATGTTGCCCAGATTTACTGATTCGACGCGCGGCTACTTATTGCTTCTTCGTTAAATCATCAATATCTCTACCAGTTTGTTCTTTAACAAATTTACCAGCTTCTCTTTGAACGTAGTCGTAGACGATGCTTTTTTGCTTGAAATATCCCGACATTCTCAACAATGAAACTACACTATCGTAGCACTTCTCTCCAAAAGTAAGATAGTTTCCAAACCATCTACGATAATCAACCGAGGAGAAGTTATGTGTATCAAAAGTCAATCCAGTGTTCCGATGTATACCGGCTAAAATGATAGATATTAATACGAGATCAAAAGAGTAGTGTGCTATTTTACCAAGCTATTGGTTAGTATTATAATTGTGATGGACCTACAACGGAAATCAACTTACTCCCATGATGAAGATGTAGAGAGATGATTGATTGTTTCTGATGCGTAACATCTGTAAAATAGATTTAATTGCGACTAAATCTGATTGAGTACACACACCTATAGTCTACTTTGTCCCCACATTTACTACCTGTGCTCCTGCTACTACATGTTTTACCTAAGTCCTTATCTATGGATATATTGTAAAATAAATATACACTACGGTAGATGTTTCTACCATAAATTAATCAGCACGAACTGCTGTCTTCTACTTCGGACACCTACTCGCTTAATACCCTCTTCACGTATCTTGGAACATCTTCACTAGTCCAATCTCTAATTCTCTTACTTGTACCAGCACTGATTCCAAATCTTACCACCAATTGTTGCAAATTCAATTTCAATTGTTCATCCAAGATCTGGCCTCTAGATTCCTCACTAGAACCATCCATTAATTGCTCCAAACTACTCAACAATCCAAATCTTGTAATAAGCATGTCTGAACCTTGATCGATGCTTTGTACAACATAGATCAATTTCAAGACCAATGTCTTTACTCTCATGGTCACAAAAGGTGAGTTGGCCAAATTCATAGCCCATTCAAATACACCCTTCATCTTCAATAAATCCAAATCCTCTACCGTATTAGTTCCTTCAGCCAAGGTAATTAACAACCATGTCACTTGTCTATAGTAAGATTCATCATTTTCAGATTCTGAATCACTGGTCATGGATAATATTATAGATGAAAATAAAGGAATTTCATGATGCTTGATCTTTGGATTGGACAAGATATAACGGAAACTCTTCTCGTATAAGAAGTGACCTGGATTAGATATTATTGGTACCAAACTTGAATACATATACCATACTATAGATGGAATCCTTGATTCTCGAGTCTGCAAGGTATGCAAAATATTGGCAATATATACCTTATAGATATTCTTATCTTTGAAGTTATCGATATTGTCAATGGAACTCAAAATACCTCTCAATAAAATGGTTGCAATCTTTTGCACCCAATCTTCGCGACTCGCTAAGTTGGTTACGATGAATTGTAATAACCCAGATTCAACCAAGCTCTTGATATCAAACTTTACCTTCTGAACTTCTTCTGAAACTTCAAACTTGACTAATTCTTCGTTATGAACCAATAACATCAATAAGAATTCTCCATCATAAATAGTACTTTGGTATGTTTGATCAATCATGGTTTCATTTTCAGTGTATAAGCTTTGCAAATCATCCCAAACCTTTTCAATTGGACTATTACTTGTTAAAGAAGTTGGAATCTCAAGTGTTTTATTTCCACAAGCCTGGATCGAATTTTTGATGAATTTTTTACTTAAGGAAATCACAAAATTGGTTTTATCTTGTAAAATAAGTCTATCCTCTTCAACCAATTCGATCTCATTATTGGTCATTTCCTCAGAAAATTCCCAATTAGAAACCTTACCTACCCATGACTTAGAAACATGTGCTTCCATCTTGGAAAGAATACTTTTAAGTAACAAATCTTCCACACGGGTGGAACCCAAGTATAACAATACAATCTTTTCCATAAGCACCATATTGGAGTTTTTTGCGCTATCAATGTTGAACAAATTGAAAAGAACTAATGAAGAGAAAAATCTGGTTTTAGAATTTTCAGCTGATGGCAAAGTATTCAATACATTACTTTCATTATTCACAAAGATTTGTAATAATTTTTCAAATTGAACAATATTTTTCAGACCAGTCATGATAACCATATTGGCATATTCCAAACATTTCGAATTGGAAACCCATTTTTGATGACCAAGAAGAACTTCTAATTGGGCATTCACAATAGCAATTGGTACTAATTTCCAAACACTTAAAGATAAGCTTGGCAATTGTTTAAGAATACCTTGAATGCCACTGACAAAATCAGCAAAGTTGGCAGATAATTCACTAGATTCGGCAAATTTCTTCGTAATGTACAACATTGATTTATGAACCCATGAACTGATCCTGACATCCACCTTTTTAACAATGCTAATATAATGAACAATGAAGTTTGAGAATTCTTTAATCATACTGGCCTTTGCACCTACCCTGGTAACATATTGGAATACTTCTTCGAGAATAATTTCTGGATCATTGTAGTTCAATCCTACCTTGAAGATAGACAACAAATGGCTCCATTGAAGTTTAACATCAAGTGGGTTCTTCAATAAATTAAGGGCAATCTTGGTGACTTTTTTGAAGAAGCTTTCGATTCCTTCTAATGATGCAGCTGATGGAGATAATGCAATAGAATAAGCGATGAAACACAACAAGAATTCATCTTGGATTCCGTCTGATTTGAGTACCAAGTGGGTTATAAGCTCATTTTTCATCTTATTAGAAGAATTTATAAAACTCTTCAAGAGATAATGATTTTTTTGGTTGATCAATAAAGTATCTGTTGTGGAAATTAAATCTTGACCCTCAAAATCAATCAAATTTTGTTCTATCAAGCCTGATAAAATTTTTTGTTGAACCAACTCGTAATCTTCAATAACCAGATTAACTATTTGATTGAAGAAAGTGTATGAAAGTACAATATTTTTATCAAGAGCAATTTCGGCCAACTTTAACAACAAGATGTTATTCTTTGAAACTGGTTGTTCTGAACTAGCTGTGGCAGCTTCTGTTATTTGTTCATTACTTAAGATCCATGAATATTTAGCAAACAATAATTGTTGAGATAATCCAATTTCTGCTTTTTGAATAGTCAAATCGAAAATAAAAGAATTCAATTCGTTAAGTCCAACGAATATCAGTTTTGGTAATTGTTGGAATACTTCATTAAATAATTCACAGGCAAAAATCTTCTTTTTCAAAGATTTCTCGTCACCATTCATTTCATCTTCAGTCAACAAGAAGTTTCCCCAAAACCTCTTACTAACAATAAATCTAGATAAATGAGAATCAGATACGATACTTCCCAACAAATAGTTACCAAATTTGGAGGCCAATTCAATTAACAAGTCATCACATTGATTCATCTTTTCATCATCTATAACAAGCTTTAATCTGAGCAATAAGCCAGCAAGGTCAAAATTTGTGACCAATGGTTTCTTTCCAATGGAGTTAATATTTAGCTTGGAGTTCTTGGTGTTAATGATATATTTCAGGAATGTATCATCATTAGAAGAAGTAGACAGAAAGCTGAAGATTTCCATTAGATTTTCTTTTTCAATTATCTCCTTACAGGACATTTCACTCAAGACATAATCATTTAAAAGTTGTAATAATGATTCCTTCTGTTCTCCAATCACAATCAAGTACTTTGAAAAGTTAAACAACCATTTTAAAAGTACGCTTGAATCGTCTTTTTGGGAAAGAGTATATTTGAATTGTTCAAATATAACAACAACAAACAAACTTGTATCATTATATTTTTGATGAGATAAGTCAAGATATTTATAAGGGGCACGAATAGATCTAGCAGCTGCTTCATCAAGAAGATTCCAAAGAGATGCCGGAATGGAAGAAGTTTCTTCAAATGAATATATCAATGGTAAAATTGGTGACACTAGTAAGTCCTTATTGAAGAGCAATTTATCATCAGTTAATGTGTTCAACAAATTGAATAATTTCCACACAAAAGACTCGTCCACGTTGGTATTTCCTGTAGCTGCTGCCACGGCTAATTTGATCAAACTTGTAAAGAATGAGTTATCAGCACCAGTAGACTTATTCCACCATTTCAAATCTTGTTCTTGGTCTTGATTCGACTGAATTGAAAGGTAGTAGTTTAGCAATGTTAAATCATAACCAGTACAAGTTTCTAAATTAGAACTGATGATCGAGTTGACCCCACCATTAGATAATTTTGTGACAAGAGCAGACGACGTCCGCTTAGGATACAATTTTTCATAGTCATTAATGATCATTACCAGTGTAAGCTTGGTCAACTTTGGTTCTTGATGTTTGATAATAGATGAAATATCAGGTAAATTGTTGAATACCAATTCAATCAATTCTTGTCTATTGTTGATGATTCCAGTAGCCAACACTTTGTTCAATTTTTGAAGAACAAATGCAATCAATTGTAAGGCGAACTGGGTGATGATAGGCTTATTAGTATCCAAACACTTAGTAAAGGCACTTTTAGTTAGAGGACTTAAACAAATGTTTTCTGCTATGGTTCTATTGTCATATACCATATCTTGACTAATGAATGAACTTTCATGCTTTTGAATTCCTGAAGGTATTGGTAATTGAATCACATTCGAATAGAGTAAAGTGTGTCCAATCCACCAAGAGGAAAGTGCTGGATCGTGATATCCACCACCATGTTGAATAATCCAACTCATATATGGAGGTACCAATTCTGGGCAGTTTTCAAGGATACGAAGAGCAAATTGGAGTTGTGGATTAGATTCCCACGGTTTAAGTGTTGTCAAGAGGGTGTAAATCAATTTGTTATTGATTTTGAAAGTCTTGTTATTCAATTGAATCTGAGCACCTGAAGAAGTAGCAGATATGGTTTGCCATAATTTCTCAGTAGGGAATACTAGACCAATTTTAGAGTCAGTGGCTAAAGAGTCCATAAATTCAACATATAATTTAGTGAAAGGATCTGAAGTATCTTGGAAGTTGACTCGATTGAACAATAATTGAGCTTTATACATAAAATTTTCATTAAGAATTCTACATTTAGTAGCTCTTCTGAAATTAGGTTCCCTTAAGATTTTAGACTCTATGAATTCAAGCATAAGCTGAATGGTGACAGTTGAATCATTTTCACTCATGAATTTCCATAAGTTATTCATGATTTTATAATTGGTGATAAGTAAGTCTTTACGGTGGTAATTTGGAACTTTTGAATTAAGAGCCAACCAGAAGCGGATGAAAGTGGCTCTCATTGATAAGTGATCTTTTGCAGGATCTATTCCTTTCAGGTGGACTTGTTCTGCCTTAGTTGGAACCAAAATTTTCGGTAAGATAGTCAAAGTCAAATCAAAGGTATTGATGAATTCAATGGCTAATGAGGGATCATAATGAACTAAGTTCGTAAGGATTCTAAGAGTTGGGTTTGTTAATGATGGCTTGTAGTTATTTAATGCTCTGTAGGCAACTTTTATGTAGTCATTAAGCAAGGATTTGTAAAACTCAATGATATGGGATTTTAAATTGACAAGTAAAAGTTGGTTTGATAATGCAATTGGATCTTGAGATTCCTCAGTGGAATAAACTCCGGAAATTCTGTTTATGGTATGGGTGACTTTTGAAAGTTTCAGGGAAATATCAATGAAATGGGTTTGATCATTGGTCAGGGCAAAATAGGACCAGTTAGTTAAAACGGTTTTCAAAGATCCTGCTTCTATGAAAACAGCCAAAGCTGCAACGTCATCATTAATGGATGCCAACCTTTCGAGAAGGGAAGTATCTACGTTGGTTGAGGCCGACGGACGCTCCCATTTCTTCTTTTTGTAGTCAGACATGATGATGATGTGTGAAGGTATTATATTGTGATGATGAATTTTAGAGATGAGGGAAAAATTACACAAATCTAGCGATGGGTTACAATAACAGAGGTGAGAATTTAGTATGGGAAGCTGAGGGGCAGGATTGAAAATTGAGAATTAAAATTTCGTGAACGAAATTATCACACTGAGTGTCAACCGTCCTTCCAGTTAAAGATTTAGACAATGAGATATTGGAGCCAAAATTATTTAGAGTACAAAAATTGTACTAGTAACAAATTGAGTTAGTGACCTAATTGAATTATAATTAAAGATCATGTGAGATAAAAGTGTACTTGAGACAGCCATCGAATGTAGGAGACAGACATAAATTAGATAGGGAAACGGAAGGTTTTGACTGAGATATAAGTTTCAATTCAAATTCAAATTGAACTGAGAAATGTTCTTTACCGTGTTTGAAACTAGCGATATCCTCTGGCAGTTGTAAATATCTCTACATATTCCCGGTCTACTTTTGAAATAATATATAATGTTCTGAAGTCGATCCACCAGGACCGCTGAGGTTGGGGATATATTCAGGACACCTTACTGCTCCTGAACAATTGAGCGACTCTCGTAGACCAGCTTTTAGAGAATGTTTAGCCGACTTTCGTAGTATCATTCCACTGATATTTACCCTAATTGACCAGTTTTCTTTTCGTACAACTAATTTTCACACATGAGATCACGTTGTTTTGTTGCTGCATATATCACACGAGTAAATCAGTAAATTATGAACTTTGAAGTCTGTTTAACGATAATTGAGAGAGGATTACGGAGAATGGCAACATATCTAAGTTACAACGCGAGTAATGCACTCAATGTGAGACCCCCTTCCTCTTCCCTCTCCCCCCAAAGGGATAAACAGCTGATAGTTGGGTCGGCCATGTAATAAGATTT
The DNA here is from genome assembly GCA_030570835.1 of Suhomyces tibetensis. Lineage (NCBI taxonomy): Eukaryota > Fungi > Ascomycota > Pichiomycetes > Serinales > Debaryomycetaceae > Suhomyces > Suhomyces tibetensis. Next base: position 81,730 of record JAJLWT010000029.1, read on the forward strand.
ATTGTGGGGCGAGGGATTCATCGGAGTATAATATTGAATTTTGACTTTTCAAACTTCCCGGAGGCTGGTATGTGCTATGTTTTGTAATGGTATTGTGTAAGGAATAACACGAGCCACTATTCGAAAATTTCGAACTTTGATCTCTACATTTTCTTAATCGATAAATCATCCGTTAAAATGCGCTCTGATGTCACACTAAAGAATACTCACGTAAATGCGCCAATCTGAGACACAACCCCCATGCAATCACAAACAGGGTAATTTTTTTCTGAATATAAGGTCAATGCGTAAGCGAGACTTTACTATGGAGTAAATGAGATGCTACCAAAATACACGAAATTTAGTTAGTCAAGTATAGAATATGTTCATACAAATGTCATTCAGCTAGAGAATATCTTGAGATAGGTCTCGATGAAAGTGGAAAAAGTAGTTATTTGAACATTTTGACATTTGCGAATTTGATCTACCCCATTTTATTCTTGTATAAGTAACAGTAAAAGCAAGCACCACCAGAATACAATTAGTCACAGCGGAAGGATAAGGTGATGTTCCAACTAGGTAAGAACCAAGCTGAAAGGAAATAGTCAACAATATGTCCGAGTCCGAAGTTCACGACGATAGGGGCAGATAACAACTAAACAACTACATACGACTTAGTAAAACGGGAGTTAGAAGCACTCGAAAAGCAAGAACCGTTTTTGTTTTGGACTTAAGGTTTTGATGAATAGTTCCCCGATCACACTGTAACTATAATAATATACCAAAAACAAAAGCCCCTAGATTACACACCAGATGAATCGCAAACAGTCATCAAAGCAAAAAGGTGGGGTCAAAGTACTCTCTCTATCATCATCAAATAAGCCTTCAAATTGAAAGGTTCGGACGGACACACCTGGATGCCGACGCCGATGCCGACACACGTCCCTAAGTAATATCCTTACATTGCTACTCACGGTCTCAACTTTTTTTTAGCACTATGTCTTTTAGATAAACACAGCCATATTTGATAAGTCATGCGTGCCAAGATATCACTCCTTCCGTAGAAACAAGAAAGATAACTATGGACCGAAAAAGGGAGATAAGTGGGGCAACGACCATACAACCAAAAATAAACAAAAATATACTGACTACATTGACTCTTAAATTCCTACAAAATTACTGACGCACCCCAGTGTTACTAAACTGTTTTTAGATGATTGCATTTCGAACCCTTGACCTGAAATTGATGAAAAAGTTCTCACCAAAAAAAAAAACATGAAGGGAGGGGAGGAGTATGATGTAATTGAATCTTGAGAATCGTAATTTATGATCTAGGCAATTGCGAGCAAAGTTTTTTTTTCCCGGTCATTCCATGCAAATTAAAAATATATATGACTTTAGGTGGGTCTGGTAGGCAATATGAAGTTTTAAAGAAATTTTTCCCGGTGGTTCCCCGATATGTAGTTGATGCTCTAACTCATCACAGTTAAACCCTTTACGTCACCTCTCCCCATTGACGCAAATATCGGTTGGTTTCCAAATGTTTACGGCACCTCGTTACACAAAGGCAAGGGAACGCAAAAAATATCAACAATCAAGAGGGGGGAACCTTTTTTAGTATCAGATCCAAATTTGGTAACAACCGAATACCAAATCAGTTACTTCGATAATTTATATATATCCTTCTTTTCCCCCTCCCGCCGAAATTTTCCTATTTGTCAACACTCCATTTTTCTTTATTTGATATTTCAATGAACCAGTAGTTATATCTGAAGAGCACCATGACTCTAATACTGGTATGTTTAGTTCCCCTTTATGACCGTCTCGCTTAGTGTCGAGCCGATTGTTTATTTTATTTTACCCCATTTTACTAACAATCCAAATTTTACAGAACTTCAAGAAGCTTTTCGTTGCACTGGATGATGGCTACAAAAAGTCATCGAATCCCATCGACCCCTTGTCTGACAAACCTTCCAAGCCAACTTCTCCGCCTTCCCACTCTGCAAACTTTTCCCTAAACGCGCCGTTAAACGATTTGTATCCCGAGCTCCCTTCCCGCTACAGACTTTTGTCTCTCCTAGGTGAAGGTGCGTTTTCTACAGTTTATAAAGCTTTAGATACACATATCGAGAACACTACTGTGGCCATCAAAGTTATCTCAAAGGACAACTTAACCCCAAAACAATTAAATAACATCAAGAATGAAATCAGTATAATGTTAAACTCAGGTACTTCCCATCCTAATATCTTGAAATTAATTGACTACATAGATTCAGCGCACCATTGTTTTTTAATCCTTGAATATTGTAATGGTGGTGAAATCTTCAACAAAATCATCGAATACACTTACTTCTCGGAAGAACTTTCAAAGCATGTCTTCAAACAACTCCTCTCTGCAATTGAACATTTGCATATCAATAACTTTGTTCATAGAGATATCAAGCCAGAAAATTTACTTTTCGAGCAAATCCCCTATGTTGCAAGGCCAACTGAAGATTTCAAGAAATGTCTCCGTAAATCGGACGACACCTCGAAAATTGATGAAGGAGAATTTATTCCAAATGTTGGTAGTGGTACCATTGGAGTTATTAAATTGGCTGATTTTGGCTTAGCTAAGCAATTACCCAACAATCAAGCAAATAAGAAATCAGCATCCTCATCATATTTGTCTGCAAACCCTACAGAACATCATACTAATTTGAAAACTCCTTGCGGTACAGCTGGCTATACTGCTCCTGAGGTAATCACTTGCAATTCATTAAGTCCTGGCTCTGGTCCATTGGGATATAAAAAGAAAACATTCACTAACCGTATATCTCGTAAAAATTATTACTCTAAAGCAGTTGACATATGGTCGCTTGGATGTTTTCTTTACACAATTCTTTGTGGATTCCCACCATTTTATGATGACGATTCAAATCAATTGACCATGAAGATATTAAATGGTGATTTTGAATACCTCAATCCTTGGTGGGATGAAATTTCTTCTGAGGCGAAGAATTTGATCTCTCAAATGCTCAATATTGATCCTGAAGATCGTATTTCAATTGACGAAATTTGGCAACATCCTTGGGTTAAAGATGAGGTTGCTGGTCAAAAACAATATAATTACTTCGGAGCAAACAACGTCAGCTACGATAACTATCACAAATATGAGGTTACTCTTAATGAGCCATGTTCTAAAGATGATGATATCATGCATATGGAGTACGTTTCTGATACGGAACATATTACCAACGCTGTGGATGACAAACAAAAAGACGCTACTTCTGCATTAGCAATTCCAGTTCCAGCTGACTTGAGCGAACAACCGTTAGTTTCACCTCGTGCCGAAGCTATCAAACGTGTTTTCGATAACCCTGCGATGATGCGTTCTCGTGCTGCTGCTTCAGTGTCTGGAGTAGACGCTATTGCTGAGTTGTTGTCAAGTGGCGAAGATTTCTCGGCCAAACACAAGAAATCTTCAACGGTCCAATTTATAGACTCTATTGAAGATGAAGATCTTGATGACTCAGATGATACAACATTTTCAGGATCTTCAAATGATCAATTTGTCGCTAGAAGAAAGGATGTTTCTAATAGGAAGATTCCGAAGACACCCAATCCAACTAAAGATCAATTGAGTAAATTGAACTTCAAAGACGTTTTCAAGGTAAATGCAATGGATATAGATGACAATGAAGAATCAGAAAAGGATGATCAAATAACAAGTCTTCATGAAACCAGTTCCAAGCGCAGACCATCTTCCAAAACAAAGTATCATCATCAAGGTGAAGATGAAGATGCTGAATTATCCTCCGGAAATTCAATTACTGAAGGTGATGATGAAGAAGAGGATGAAGACTATCAAACTAGATCTTCTTCAATAATCTCCGGAATTAATGGAGACTTCAAATTTACCTTAAACTTGAACGATTCGAATATACTTTGCAGAAGAAAATCGTCGGTAGTCTCAAAGAATTTACATAAGTCGACTTCCAATAATTCTACACCTATCCAACCTGTTAGCTCCAACCAAATTCCATTGACCACATCATACACTGTTGAATAAATGTGAGTTGCAGAATGGTCGTTGGGATTAAGTGTTGGGGTAATGAAGTATTAGTTCCATTTTTAAACTAATCAATAGGTCATTTTCATTTATCTGATGATACTCTGGTAATATCATCAATCTAATGAGTTCTGTTTGGGCTTATTGTTGTTCCTTTCTCTATTTTATTATTATTATTAAATTTTATCGTTGATTTAGAATGGGTAAATGGTTTTTTTTTAAATAGGATAAATAAATGCATTCAATGTGTGTTCATTTTTATATACAGTTACATAATTTGAATCGGATCTATTTAGACTGTAAGATCTCTAATGAAATTAAAATGGAAGAATCGCTAAGATCTTTCATTTACCTTAACATCAGCAGAAGATGGTGCCTCTTCTTCTTCTGGAACTAAAGCATCGCTTGTCTCTAATAATTCGGCTAATTCACCGGATTTAGACATACTCATCACAATATCACATCCACCAACAAATTCGCTGTCGACGTACAATTGTGGAATAGTTGGCCATGAACTGTATTCTTTGATTCCATCTCTTAATTCTGGGTCTTCTAACACATTGTAAGCAGCAAACTTTTCAGGGTCAACACCTTGTTGTCCCAAGATTTGAATGGTAGCTCTTGAGAAACCACATTGAGGAAATTCTGGGGTTCCTTTCATGAATAATACCACCTTTGAGGATCCAACTGCCTTATCTATAGCATTTTTGATCTCGGTAGATATGAATCTAGCTTGAAACTTTGGGAATGTTTGGATTCTTGGAATTGCCTATATTGTTAGTAACTTGCCTCATGGTGGTACCAGATTTCAGTTTAGTTGATGGCTTTTCACACTAAACACATTCCGGTAGTCAAGCTAGTTATTCACATACAAATTTGGAAGTAAACAAAGCAGTTCTGAACATTATGGATAAAGAAAGTCGAACAAGGTATTGATTACCCTTAACGCTTACTCATCGTCGATATCATAGGTGGAGGGATATGCAGGAAATGTGGAATAGCACAACTTTTGTACAATATTAAGAACCAAAGGAAGCGAACAAAGAATCTATATGAAGTTCATATGATGAGTGTGAATACCTTTGCCACTGCTTCCGGATATCAATAATCCTGGTAAAATTACTATGGGACTTCTTGGCCTCTATTTTAAAAATCATATTTTCATTCCTTTTGTGGTTGTATAAAATTTAATATATTTCCCAGAGTTTTTGCAACAATCTTTAAAAATATTTAATACTAAATTAACTACGCTCAAAGCCTTAATTATTACTCTCTATTTAGAAATCCTTGCCATAGCACTCTACATCCCAGAATCTAGAAGTGCCCGGACTCTATTGAAACCTGATTTTAAACCTTTCTTAGGATCTCTTTGTGTCTGAACCATTCATGTTTGGATTGGTTGCAATCTCCATCAGGTTGCAAAGCCCTATCAATTAGACGATGAAGGTGTTTTCGGAGAAACCGAAGTGTCACATATTCCAAGATCAGTGACCACCATGGTTACTACGACTCTAGTTACCACTGATATTAAAGCCACCAAAACTGCTGATATAATCGTACAAATTCCAGACGGATAAGTTCAGAGAGTCGGAAATCACGAACAGGAGAATGATGAACCGGAAGAAGAATTTATATTCGATAAAAGAGAAGAAGAGAATATCTTGAGCTTCTTTCGCACCCAACTTAACGTTGACGAGGATCCTGAACAAAAATTTTATAACCCAGAAGAATATTACGATAGCGGTAATAAATCAACTGAAAATAATTATTATGAACCTCTTGAAGGAGAGTTTCCAGAATTTGTACCAGAAGAAAATTTTGTCTCTCCAATATATTCCATAGCATGTCTAAGTAAACCAACTTTACTGATGAAATTAGAAGATTCTGTATTACGAGATGGCAATGATAGAATTGGTTCGATTGTTTCAGGACATCAATTTCAATTTGATGAGACAATTCCCCAACATGGGGCAATCTATGCTGCCGGGTGGTCGATTACTACGGATGGATAATTCGCATTGGGCAATTGAACAATGTTTTATCAATGTGCTTCCGGAGAGTTCTTTAATTTATACGACCAGTCGATTGGATTCCAATGTAAACCCGTTTCTTTAAATGTGGTCGAATTAGTCGAATGTGAAGATTAGTTCTCCTTCCATTCATTTGCTTGATCACTTAGATAATTAATGAGGTGCCTTTGTACATCTTGATATTCAAATCAACATACTCATAATACGAATTTAAATAACCTTCCTTATTTATCTATTCAGTAGTCTGATTTTAATATACGACAGGAGAACTGAAACCAATCTGTAAGCAACTATACATGCCACCAAAGCACCATAATATACTTTTAAGTCAATATCTAAATTATAGTTTTGTAATACCTTAGCACCGGTATCCAAAGTACATTCTTGGGTGGGACAACTGAATTTTTGATCTTTGAACCCCAATTTAGCACATAAACCAACAGCGTATTTCATAGGATTAATCCAATTCCAAGCTTTAAAAAAATGAGGCATCTGTAAAGACATCGTCCCACCCATAAAGATAGCGAGGACAGTAATATTGGAAAGAATATTGGTTGCAAGACCTAAATGGTCAAACACACTGTTCACTATAATCCCCAAAGATTCCCCACAATTAATGGCTGCGAATGCCGCAAGAAACATTGTGAAAAACATTTCATCGGTTGCAGGTAATCCAACTGCGAAAACAGTTAGGGCACTAAACATTAAGCATGGGATAATCTCGACTGGTAACTCATTCACAAGATAGGACAAGTTGAAGGCAATTACTCCGTAAAGACCATCCTTGTACTCTTGATAGAAAATATCCCTTTCTAATGGATATAATGAAAGATTATTAATCAATCCCACAAAATATAAGTTCAATACTTCTTGAACTAAACCTAAACGATTACTTATACCTTCTTGAGTACTCTTTAATCGTGAAAAGAAAAGGGCATGAACAATTCCTAATAAAATCGTTTGGAACATTTTGGCAAACAAAATATCAAATGATCGTATCGAGTTCAAAAATTGTCTTTTGCAAATTGTTCTCATGATAATATAGAATGAGGAACGGCTTCTTGTAAACGAAGATATCTCAATCACAGATTCATTACGTGGAAGTAAATAGGCATCAGAGAATGGATTTTGCCTCATACTCCATTCTTCAACCAATCCGTTTAGTCTATTGTCCTTGGTTCCTTTTTCCTCATCTACATTTCTTGACATCAAATCCAAAATATAGTTAGTGATATTCACTCCATCTGGGATCGCAAAATTAATCTTGTTGAAATAGTCTTTAAGGTTGTTTCTTGGGCCATTGAAGACAACACGACCACCTTGTCCCAATAATAAAACGTTTTCAAAAACTTTCATCATATCTTCATTTGGTTGATGGATAGTAAGAACAACAGTAGTATGATTCTTCTTGGAAAGTCTTCTTAATAATTTCAAAATTGATAAAGCTGTTGCAGAATCAAGACCAGAAGTAGGTTCATCGAGAAATAAGATCTTTGGTCTATTCAATAATTGAATTGCAATAGATACCCTTCTCTTTTCACCACCCGATATACCTTTAACAAATTCGGACCCAATAAGAGTATCTGCACAATCCATAAGTCCTATCTTTCTAATAATCTTATTCACAATTAAAGGAATACGTTTCTGATCTTGAGCTGGTAATCTTAGTCTTGCTTGGAAGTAAAGTGTTTCCCTAACAGTTAAGTTAGCAATTAACGAATTATCATGTTGCGAAACGTAGGATGAGATTTTAGCCAATTCTTCATTAGTGATAGACTGAATATTATTTAATCTGATATCACCACTTGCCTTAAATTTAGATGTGTTTGATAAACGGTTTGAAATGTAATTTAAAAATGTAGTTTTACCACTTCCAGATGGCCCCAAAATGGCATTAACTGCATTTCCTTTAAATTCAGCGTTTATAGATTTCAAAAGAGTCACTTCTTCTATATTTCTCGTAATGAGCAGACCTATCGAAACATTAAGACAGATATTTTGAACTGTAATGCCAATACTAAGATTAAGAATGTTATCAAGCGATTCATCAGACTTTCTTTGACTTAAGCTTCGTGTCAATCCCTGAAGCTCAATCCCATTGTCAAAGTTTGGGTCATCAGTTACATGAGTTGGAATAAATACTGCCTTATCTTTGTCAGATTCGTGGTTGAAATTACCTGGTCCAATGTCACTTACTTCTCTTGTTTTTGCTTTTTCAACAGAGGGTCCCCATTCTGGGTTTTCAAATACTTGATTTTCAACATCTTCCAATTCTAAGCTTCTGTCAGAATGAGACGAAAAGGGATTCTCATGAGGACCATGAGATGGATACTGATCCCTAGCAATTCCATTAAGACTTGTAAACGATGATATTTTGCGATCAGGAATGTGTTTAGTTTTGATATATTTGTGTCTCAAAGATTCGGACGCATCTACTTCGCCTTTCATAGTGTCAGACCTGACTAAATGAGCATCGAATTTCTTTGATGGGGCAACTGAAGTTTGATCTTTTGATTTCCAGTCCAATAAGTCATCTTCATCCTCGTCATCATCATCGTCAATTTCCTCTTCATTACCTATTCTATTAGTTTTCGTTTTCGACATCTCTATATCATAGTTTTTGAAGTATAACCCGATGAAACAAATGATATAGAATCCCACCAACCATACCACCAAGTAGGATATAGGGTATTTCACCCAATGAACTGGGTAACCCAATAGATGCAATTGGTAATTACCAGTGTATTCTACGCACAATTCTGGATCTGAATGAGGACAATCTCCTTTCCAATCTGAAAATTGATTTGATGTTAAAGCTCCAAAGGTATACCAAAAGTAAGAGATGTACTTCATCCATTTCACGTACACTGGTAATGTCTTGGCGTTTACAAAGTATCCACATGCACTATTCTGTAATTGGTAGAAGACATTCAAAAGTAAAGACGAGATAGGCAAGTCGGTACCAATCGCAAAACAAACCATAGCAGTGGCCATACCCATAAAAGTTGTTAAGACCGTTAATGCAAAATATACAAAGAAAGGTCCCACTCCCCCTCTTAGACCCCACATGAAATATGTGATGGTTGCAAAAAGTGCACCCACCGGAAAATCTTCCAAAAGCAATTTACCAAGTCTTCTTGAAATAACGAAACCTGGAATACTGACGTAATTTTCCTTATATTCTCTGAAGAAATTTATACCGTCTGATTTCCACAAACGTTCTATTTCAATAAACATAGGAGCAAAACCAATGATTTCTAACATGGCGTACAAACTCGATGTGGTCGATCTGATACCCGATAAGTTGGGGTGAGGCTTGTAGAATAACCATCCACATGCTATTGCCATAAATACAGAACCACCATTCAAGGCAAGCATGGAAAGACGATCTCTATATGTCAACACGAAAGATCTTTTTGTTAAAACCACAACTTCCCTCAAAAATGAAATCTTTTCATTTTTTGATCTTTTGAACTTAGCTAAAAGTGTTTTGAATCCCTTCCTGACTTCATCAGGAGTACGAACAATAACGTCCACACGATATACGTTTTTCCAGTTAGATACCAAGCGTTCAATTCTTTGTACACTGAATTCTTCTTTTGTTTTCGAAGTTGAATCCTTAACAGAGAGATCCAAAATGAAATCAATAAAATTAGAGGATTCTCTGGTATTGAAATGTTTGCTGCTTAAAAAACTCAAGCTGTTGAAATAACTAGAAGAATTAGCCAAACTTCCAAAGTAGACAACTCTTCCTCCTCTAGTTAGGAGGCATATTTTATCGAACAAATTGGAGATTTCTAATCTGGGCTGATGAATTGAAAGAATTATAGTGATACCAAAAGTTGGACTTGCAAGCTTTTTTAATACTTGTACTAATTTTAAAGAACTACTGGCGTCCAAACCAGTAGTAGGCTCATCCAAAAACAATATTTCAGGCTTACTGAGAAGTTGGATGGCCAAAGATAACCTTCTTTGCTCTCCCCCAGACAAACTTATGGATTTCGAAAAAGTCATAATAACTGTTTCCTTAAGATGTGATAATTCCAAGGTATCTAATAGCACAGCAATCAAGTTAGCCTTTTCTTTTCTCGATACATTGGAAGGCATACGGAGATCTGCTTGATATGTCAAAGTCTCAAATACTGATAAGCCTGGTAAGAATATATCATCTTGTAACAAATATGCATTCTTTATTCTAGTTAATTCAGTTTCAGAGTTATATTCTATACTTCCATCAAAAACTAAGCTTTTATGTCTGATGTTGAGCCTTGTGGATAAGGTGTTTAATAAAGTCGTTTTACCACTCCCAGAGCCTCCCATTATTGCCAACATCTCCCCACTTCTTAAATCAAAGGAAACATCGTCTAGTATAGTTGCAGTATTGGTTGATTCCAAGTCTTTGTTCTGGCTCTTAACAGAAACTGTAAGGTTCCGTACAGTCAAGCCAACTCTGTTATCTTGTTGGACTTTTAAGATTTCTGAATTCATAATGAAATGATGGAACGAACTCGAAGTTCAGTATTCACTTAGTTTGATCTGAGAAAAGTATAGTGAATTTGGGTAATAATGTAGTCAAGAGTAAATAGGCATCAAGAGTAAATATGAACAAATTAGTAATATATATATATATACGATCGCAAAAGTAAAAATAACTTCCTGACCCCTGGGTCTCGAATAGATTGACCTTACTACACATCACAATCTCAGCCATACATGTCTTACGGAATCACAAATGAACAATAAAAAAGCCTCAAGAATTTTTGGGACAACGTCTACTATACTGCAGGTAGTGCACGTGGTGAAAACCGTTTATTTATAAATATGTCAAGAATATGCCAAAATGCAAGCTTCGATTTCTTTGTTGACCAATATCCGACTAGAACTTGTTCTAATGCTCAGGATTTGACTGTCATTTGTATCTTGAATCTTTTCTACCGTAATTATTTCTTGTGGGAAACGATTTTCTCGACGGAATTCGAAATGGCTTGAGTATGTCTGTCTATAATAAGCATCCTAAGCCTCAGTAAGGGAACGGGTGGGTTCGAACAATAGTCACAACCGAGGCTTAAAGGTGAAAAACCAAATTAATTCTGAAATATTTTGCAAGTTAAAAACTCGCGATCTATCTATAGAATACTTATACTAGTTGCATATTGGTATAAATACATTTACATCTTAATAATGTAACTACTATATAGGGGTATGCTAGTACGATCATGCTAGTACGATCATGAACTAATAAACCGCACTTACCGAAACTTGAGATGACGCTAGAAAACTAAAAATTTTAATATGATTGCGTAAGGTGTGTGTATAGGAGTATGCGTGTGTATGTGTCTGTATATATTCCTAACGTGATCACAAATTAATCATGCTGCGCACCTTGTTTGTGGTACTTGAGTTGGCATCATAAGCAATGCTGAACACACTGATTGAGGTTGTACAGTTATTTTGCAAGTACACATTATACTCAGAGTTTAAATCACAATCTCCATCTTCACAATCAAGTTGAATGTCATCATAGTATTGTGTTGACCAGTCCATTAATTCTGTGGAGGAGTTATACTTCATAGATTGCATGAACACTCCTTTACCCATCATTCTGGTCATCTGCCATTGTGGATCGCTACATTTGTTATTTTGATTGCCGACAGTAGGGAAATTGACATTCAATCCAGTTAAATTTGGAAGTTTTGAATTACCATCTTTTAAGACTTTATCTGTTAATTCAACCACTTTCTTGGAATAGATATTAGCAGGGTTGTTCGAATCATTGTCTAAAGAATCTTTGAAAAAACTATTATTGAAATCACTCCCACTGAAACTTATACCTGGGTAACCTCTGTAGATAGCAGTGTATACGGCACCCATGGTACCGCTAGCAGTATAGAAACCACTAGATAAGTTTGGACCTTCATTGACCCCTCCAATGACTAAATCGACAGTGACATTCTCGAAATGCTTAGGAAGGACATAATCTAAAGCAAAGGCAACACAGGAACTTGGTGTGCCATTGAAATACCAAATGTTTTTATCATTGTCGTCCTGACCCCATGATGGAGCACCTTGTTTGACATACCCGAATTCTCCATCATGCAATAAATCCTTGGTATCTGGAACATCGAACTTACCAGCCCAACCAGATCTTTGGGACACAGGAGCCACTATGATCACTTCATAACCTGCTTGTTTCAAATCTCGGTACACTGCACGGATGTTGGTGGATGCAAATGAATCATCGTTGGTAAGGATAATTGTTTTGGCTATGGCCAATGCTATAAATAAGAATATTCCCAAATTCATGATAATGCTTTGAAAACAATTATTCGGCGGAATTTGTTATCAATATAAATCTCCAGTTTCAAACATGAACGGGTAACCTGTAGATATCTGACTCGTATATTAGTAAGTTATCCGTCCAATGTTACTATAGTATCGACTCGTTAGAAAATCTCCTTATGATTGTTCCGCTACATTTGACCTTGTGTAATTTCCTAGTGAACAATAACTTCAACTGTGCAATTTTTTGCACCTATTGTTATTGAAACGAAACAATAAGCTCCGAGGTTTGTAACTTAGTTGGGGCTAGGTTACAATTTTTCTTACTTACACACGGTAATCGGAAACACGTCGGAAAAATGTCAGATGCTTGATAAATAAACAAAGTTTAGTTACACGAGAAACATTTGTAAAAGTTCCATAAACTACGTCATACTAACAAGTTCCAAAAGCCTGGATCCATTAAAAATCTTATTTAAACCGAAGTATTGTATATATGATTTTTGGTGCCTTACCCCAGGTTGATGTCACATGATCTTGCCGTTGTTGGCACAAAACTGTATTGAGTAAGAATGGTACTGGAAGAATGAGTGGTTTTGGATAATCTCTTTTAGGTTGAAAGTTACTTATAGGGATAACTATTGAAGTGGGTCGAAGAAGTTTTGAAGTGGTGTTCCCCGAAACAACCTCATACCCATTGTACTGCTCTTCGTGAAATCATACTCTAATCTTCTTTTAATAAACTTTTCGTCTACGGCACTTATTCCATGCTTCCAATTTCTTACCAGAACCCAAATTGTCATTGCGTAAAATAATCCCACTAGGATGTCAACTCTCCAGTGATGATCAAAATAAAGAGCTGCCCACCACTGACCTATAAGATGGGTCAATGCAAGTATTTTCATCAATTTATTTCTGGCATAGTAGCTGACGAAGAAAAATATCAAGGAAGACGTAGAAGCATGCACAGAAGGAAAAGATGCAAACTGATTAGGTGCAACGTAATAGACTGCTTTATGAATAGATAGTCCTACTTTCATATCTTGCCTTGTTATGCCATCTGTATAAAGCATGTCAAAGGTAGGTTCCTTTTCTTGACCATAAAGTTGTGTGAATAAAGGTGAGGCACTTGGAGCCCCAAAATGAGTTATCGCAATCAAGGTATTTTGAAGTCCCATTGAAATGGCGTATAGGTTTAATGCTCCTGGAGCGTGGAATAATAATAACCATATTCCAATGAATGGCGGCATTGCAATTTGTAATACCACAAAGAATACCCAAGCAACAATATTTCTTGGTTTGTTGATTGGGCTTTTAAGAGAATGTAATGTATTAAGAATGACCCAGGAACATGCAAATAGAATGGGCGGTGCTACGTTCCAGCATTTATATGGACGATATGAACCATTTGTGTTAAGATTAGTAATAAGGGTATGATTATCTAAATCATTAATATGAAGTTTTTCTTGGATAATGGAATCAATGTCGTCTTGATTCAAGTCTTGCTCGAATGAAGATGGATTGGTTGTTCTGGTGAATGAAGAAGATGAGGATGATTCTGCATTATGTGTGGTGGATAAAGATTCCAAATTTTCGAGTTCTACAGTTGATAGACTGTTGGAAACAAATTCAGACTCTGGACATAAACTTGTAGTGAAATACCTCATATAGAGAATCCAACCGCCTGATATCATACAAAAGAAGCATGATATGGCGCCAAAGAATTCAGCTTGGGTATTAAATAGATAGTCGTCAAGTCGGATCAAAAATTTATGGAAGATATAGTTTGGACGGGGAATATGATTTAGTAGTTTGACTATAGCTAACCAGATAACCACCAAGCTTGAATAAATGACCAAAGTCTTCAAAAATTCAGATGTCAGCTTTCCATTAAATAAAGCATCCTTGAAGTTTGTTGATCCAAGCTTCAATATCCCCATGGCATTTCGGGCACTGGCTACCCAATTTAGCCGTACTATACGGAAGGGCGATCGTATTAAAAGGGAAGACAGGATGGGCAAGGCGTTCTGTAAGTCGGATTAGTACCTCTTGTGAATATATTACAATATGTATGGGGATAGTGGAAAATGAGTTGGTTTTTTAGCGTTCTGATGAGAGAACTCCACCTCCAAATCTACTGTTAGAGTTATTAAGTAGAGCGTAAATTCTTGGAAAGGCGTAGTTGGTTAGTAACATTGTTTACACGATGAAATGTAAATCCTTTGCAAGCCTCACCATACTTACACCACATGAATTGGTCATAGAGAATTTCAATCGACAATGTTTGACCTTGAATAACGAATCATGGTGCTGCTTGTTTAGCAGTCAGTCATGCAAAGAAGAATTTATGAAACAGTACATCGCTGGCTCCGCCTTGGTTATTTCATGTCTTCAATTAGACCATATTGGTAACTTGGTAGACAACCTAACCCTTTTACTACTCGGCAAGTTACATCAAGACACCGTTCTAACGACGTTAATCGTTGATGATTTGTCGTTGTTTTTTTGGGAAATAAGACGAATCAACATATCAAATTACTCAAATTTTGGCCTACATGAGTATGCTCCAACATTAAATATATACACCAAGGTGGCCGACTTACTACTGTCTATCCGTGAAAAATTTAGGTGTAATATAATGGTGTTATCTTTGGATATCAATTTTGAAAAAGGCTTTAATTCTAAGTATAGGGCCCAAGATAAGTTCGACAATATTTCGAGTGTGACATATTTACCAAGCCAATTTTTGGCACGATTCGATAAGCTACTTCATTTCAGTAAATTAGAAACCCAGGAGTTTAATGTAGAGACCGATGAATGGATAATTAATAATAAGGGTGATTACGATGATGATTTTCAACCTTAAAATAGGAATAAGACAGGCTAATGATCAATTGTATGAAATTAATAATAGAATCAGTTAGAACAATAATAAATCGTAAGGAAATTACAGAATAAGAAGTAATAGTAATCCTGTTTCCTGACAGACACTAATTATAACTGATAGTAATTTTAGAAGTAATTAGTTTCCACGAAGTCATGATTATTTCTCTACAATTTGTACAATTTCTACGTTCAAGGTTTCTTAATATGTATCAATTCATTTGAATAGTCATGATGGTTGAAATAGAGTGAATTTATGTATCAAACTGTCTTACATAACAGTTAAGTCACCGAACTTTTCTTTGTAACCTGGAACATCCCACTTACCGTTCTTAACCATGTAAGAGACCTTTTCGTCCAAATCTGGTCTAGCCTTTGCAACGTCGTCAACGGTCAATTGGTCGAATGGTCTGGCACCTTGGATATCCTTGAGAGTGGTTTGCAATTTGGTAACTTCTTCAGAGACAGATTTTTCAGTGGATCTGGCATTTTCAATAGCCTTTTCTTCGAAGATTTCAATGTTCTTCAAGTTCTTAGAAACATCGTAGGTAACTGGCTTGAAAGCAGAAACAGCCTTTTCAACTTCGCTGACAACTTTAGCATTCTTCAACACAGATCTGTAGTGTTCAAAGTCAATTTCAGTTGGTTGTTCAGATAAAGCTAAGTGTTCCTTCTTGGCTTCGTCATTTCTCTTTTTGAATGCGGTTAAAGATGAAGCGGTAGATCCGGTCAATCCCAATGAGGAGATGACCTTGGCCCAGTTCAATTTGGTGGCAGCGGTCTTAGCAACAGATGACATTATAATGGATTCAATTGAGGTCTAGAATAACAACTCCTTCGATCTTCTCAATTTTGTTGTTGGTTTTTTCTCACTCTATTGGCAGCTTCATAGTAAAACTCGGTCTTTTGTCTCAGCCAATGAGGGTGCGATATTTCTCGCACAAGCCAGTGATTAATTCCAAAGTACACTACCGGATTGAGGATCACGTGGCAGAGCACGTGATTCCAAATATGTATTGGATACTATGTTTATCCGTATTCATGAACATTTCGAAATACGATTACAAACATACACAGTAGACGATTCTAGCTCATCTGACGAGAAAGGCGGGGGTAGATATACCAAACATGATTAAATTGACGGTAATGACGCGTTTTCTCATCTTCTTATCACATCAATATGACATCTAGAAATCCTACCTGTCGTCTTCTTCCAAAAACAACCCAAGCGATTTTGGAAAAAAATAGTATTCAAACATCCAAGAACTCTTTGATTACATGCTCTCATTCAAATCGGTTATTTTTCCCCGGTATATATAGGGTATGTAAGTTTCTTTATAGAATGTGGACAGATCTTTATACTTTGGTACACGCACACTCATACATGGACCTTACATGAATGCACAGCAAATCTAGCGGAGTGATTACTGTATTCTTTACAACAAATTAGTACTACACAATGGCACCTTCAATGAAAGGGTTGACGCTGTTCATCCTTGATTTGAGAAATTCCAAAGATCTAAATGAAGAGAACAAGCGGATCAATCTTGAGATCAACAATATTCAGACTAAATTCAGCTCCAACTTAAATTCATATCAGAAGAAGAAATATATATGCAAACTTGTATATATATACTTGTTAGGGTATTCCGATATGATAGATTTTGGATTGAAGGAATCTTTTCAATTAGTTGACTCTTCAAGTTATTCCGAAAAACAATTGGGATATTTATCTTTGTCCATATTGGCGAGCTACGATAAGAATAACTTTCATTCAAGAAAGGAATATTTGAGTTATCTTTTGAACTTAACTCATAAACATTTGGTTAAAGATTTGAGTTCTAATGATGAAGAAGCAAACTGTTTGGCAATGCAATTCATTGCTTCAAATTTCAATATTAATGATCCATTATCTAACAAATCGGTTCAAGTATTAGAGGAAGAAGAAAATTCAACAAAATGGTTGGAATTGATTGATATCATATATGCGTTCTGTACGTCTCCAATCAAAGAATCATTGATCAAAAGAAAAGCTTCATTAACATTGGTTACTTTATTGAAATTGTATCCAGATGTCTTAATTGCTAATAACAATTGGATTCCAAGATTATTACAATTAATCGATGATAAAGATCTTGGAGTGATTTTATCGAGTATTCCACTTATTAACTTCATGTTAACATTAAAGCCCCAAATCATGAAATCTATCATACCTCCAATATCAAACAAATTATGTGCTTTGGTCATTGAGAATAGATGTCCAAAATCATATTACTATTATAAAACTCCTGCCCCTTGGTTAATTATTAAGTTGCTTCAATTAATTGAACATTTTTTCTTATTGACTGAACCTAATGGAACAGCCATTTTGACAACGGCAGACTTAGATGATAACACTTTGAAAAATTTGAGACTGGTGGTTGCCAGGTCAATTCAAAATGCTTCCCAATCTACCAAAGGATTACCAAACCGTAATTCTCAAAGTTCCATATTGTTTCAAGCAGTCTCGTTGGCAGTTTTCTTAGATGCATCAGTTGATGCAATCAATGGGGCTATTAATGCCTTGATGTTATTGTTGGATTCTAGGGAAACTAATACCAGATACTTAGCATTGGATGCCCTTATCAAGTTAACTGCAAGACTGAACACAAATTATCTTTCAGTCAGTACTAGTAAATTCGATGAGAATCTTCCCAAAATTTTCAATTTGTTATACGATAAAGATATCTCGGTGAAGAGAAAGTCATTGGATTTGGTGTACACCATTTGTAATGCCCAAACTTATAACAATATTATCAATCATTTATTGGAATTTTTTCCATTTGCTGACTTTTCGCTAAAATCAGAATTAGCTATCAAAATCGCAGTGTTGGCCGAAAGATTTGCTGTTGATTCAACGTGGTATGTAACAACAATGTTGAAACTTCTTTCCATTGGAGGAGGATCAAATTCGAATGGTATTGGATATATCAGCAAAGAAGTTTGGGAACGAATTGTTCAAATAGTTGTTAATAATGAAAACTTACAACAAAAGACCTCAAAATTGATTATCAATTTATTGAAGAAACCAGTAACACCAGCTAACAATGGCAGACCTCAACCAGTGATAGCATTATCTGAAAATTTGGTAAAAGTTGCAGCTTTTATTCTTGGAGAATTCGGCCATCAAGTTAATGATTCTGAAGAATTTAATTCGGTGGTTCAATTTACGATTTTATATGATTCTTATTTGAAGGTTAGTTTGGTAACTAGAGCCATGTTACTTAGTTCATTTTTGAAAATGGCAGTGAAGTATCCAGATGAATCATTTGTACCAGATATAGTTGATTTATTTGAGGTAGAATCTCAATCGATAGATTTGGAAATTCAAACAAGAGCTCACGAATACTTCAAATTGGCTACTAATGAAAAATATGCAAAACTTGCAAGACAAGTTGTGAAATCGTTACCAGTATTTGTTAGAGAAGAAAGTCCGTTAATGAGCAGATTAGGGAGTGTTAGTCACATTGTTGGAAGAAATAGATCTACTTCAATCGTGGCAGCTCAAAACATCAATACCAATCAAAGAATACCTACCAGCAAGCATGCTTCTAGTCTTGCATTACCAAGTACAGAGGAAGGTCAAGAACAAGTTGTGGACAACAGAGATATTGACAGCGATTTATCTGATAGTTCGGAGAATCCATTTCACGATTTGCCAACCAAGACTTCTACTGCCTTGACACCAAATTGGTATCCAGGTTTCCATAGGATGTTACATTATGATGCAGGTATCTTCTTTGAAAGTCAATTAATCAAACTTACCTATAGAATTACCAAGGAAAAGGGAAATATATTTGTAAAGTTTGTTATTATTAATAATTCAGCCAAAACCGCAGGAACTGACATTACAGGGTTTACGGTGCTTAACTTGGAATCAGGTGCAAGTAAAGAAAATCCAAGTTATATTCTTAGTTTAAAGAAGCTTCCGGAATCTACTATCGTAGATAAGGCATCCATGGAGATAGGAATAAAGATCAGACATGTAATTGAAAACAACGAAAACCCAATTCTTTCCATAACATTCAAATGTGGGGGTTCATTCAATCATTTGAACTTGAAATTCCCAGTTATACTTTTGAAAACCCTAATGGCCACAACCTTGACTGATTTGGATGAGTTTAGGAGAAGGTGGTTACAGATTGGGGATTTACTTGGACCACAACAAGGGGAATTTGTTGCCAAAACCACGGTGACACATCGTATCAATTCCTCTAATGTTGTGAGGTTGATGACAAGATTAGGATTCTCGGTTGTGCATGCTACTTCCGATACCATGGAAACAGGGATAATGGTGATGGGAGGAGGGATCTTATACACGGCACAATCCAACTATGGTTTGTTGAGTACAATAAAAAGCGTTGATAACGTAGGCAAAGAATTTGAAGTGGTAGTTAGATGTACAGGAGGAGGCATTGCCGAGATTGTTGCATTAAGTTTACAGGAGATATTGGAAGGAAAGTTTTAAGTATTAGTCTAAACTAATAGGGTTTACGAATGCAGTACGCGAGAGTTAATTCATGAAAAGAGCGTGAAAATTATATTGGTATTCCTAGGGGGTTTCCTAATTAAGTAAGATATTAGAAAATACGTGGGGCAAAATAGATTAGCTAAGATTTTCACGTTTCCATAGATCTTATACTAGTGACTTTTAATCTAGACCTTCTTCTAATGCCCTGTAACTTCTTTGTGGCTTTATTCATAAAGCATGAATAAGATCTGTCTGTCATATTCTTTCTGCGTAAATTAGTTGTGGGGTAGAGATGAAAAATATTAGGGTTTATGGCTGGGTGAGAATCACATCAGCTACCGCTTTAGGCAATATATTTAAGCACCGAACCTGGTGATCCTGGGTACGAGTGGAATGTAGGAGATGTCCGTAGGCACGATTGAGTGCGATGGGTGCAAAAGTAGATATAGATGATTACCAGATTATTGGTACTTAGTTTGCAGACAGTTGGATTCAGACGAATATGAATTCAATGATTGCAATCTACAAAATCGGAAGGTTATTGTTGATAAAGTCTTGATAGAAATTCATTTTTGGGCCCAAATGGGCGAGCTGCAATATTCTAAATGGATGCCTAATTAGGCAAAGTGAGCATTGCCCAAATAGGCAATTTGCGATATTGATTTTGCAACCGCACCGATTTGGAAGGTTTACAATAGATGTAGATGTATATAAGATAGAGAATGTCTGTTCGTTTTCGAAGGAAGAAACTAAGTAAAAATGACCAAGAATACCTACCTTGTGTTATTGACGCTTTTGATAAGTCAGGCTATAGCGGCACCCGCACCTAGAGTGGTAACTGTCTACCAAACAACCACCGATGTGGTCAATGGTAATGCTGCCGTCAGTCAAGCTCCTCCAGCAAACCCTGTTGCTGCTGCTCCTACTCAACCCACAGTAGCAGCACAGGTTACAGTCACATCTGCTGTTGCAGCCGCAGCCACCCAGGCAGCAGCACAACCAACAGCACAAGCTGCTCCTGCCTCTGAAGACTCGGGTCCTGGATTTAACCTTGACTCTCTTCTTACCTCCAATGTAAGCAAATGGCTTGCATACTTCGGATTCACTCCAAAGGCTTCTAAAGGTTCATCGGCCTCCCCAGCATATGCACCAGCTGTCTCATCAACAGCCTCTTCAGCATATGCTCCCCCAGCTGCCACATCATCTGCTGCTAACCCATTATTCTCTTATGCTCCATCCCAACCAAGCACAGCCACAACCTCCACCTCCCAGGCTGCTCAACCAAGTTCAAGCGGTGGCTCGGGCGACATTTCTGGTGTCGAAGACGAGTCATTTTCTCAAGACATTTTGGATGCTCACAATAAATATAGAGCCCAACATGGTGTGTCTGCCTTAACTTGGAACTCAGCTGCCTACAAGTATGCCCAAAACAATGCTGACAATTACGACTGTTCTGGGGTATTGACCCACACCCATGGTCCTTTTGGTGAAAACCTTGCTGCCGGTTTCAGCACGGGTTCATCCGCCGTGGATGCTTGGTACGACGAAGGTAAGACTTACGATTACACTTCTGCTAACTCCTACGATCATTTCACACAAGTGGTCTGGAAAGGCTCCACCTCTGTCGGATGTGCATACAAAGATTGCTCGGCCGAAAACTGGGGTAAGTACGTTGTATGTGAATATGATCCTCCCGGTAATGTTATTGGGCAAAATAAAGCGAATGTGTTGCCATCGAGTTAGTTATACCAAATAAAAAGTTCTGTATTATTAGAAAACAAGTAAGAAGTGTAGGAAGAAACGAAAAGGAGTAATAATAATGGTGAGTTTAAATGAACATTTGATGACAGTATTACCAACTATGTCAGATTACTTTTGCTATATTATTTTCCTATGTTTCAGAGATTTTGCTCTTCGTTAAATTCGTGTTAAATAATCACTCTTTGCTATCTCCATCTGATCTGGTGATAATTATTGCCTCGCTTTTTGCCTATTACTATTACTTTGCTTATCACTGATTTTTCAGCACTCAATTTTTAGATTCTCATTTTTTCCAACATGTCTTACACTATAGAAAATGGACTACGGAAAGTCATACCGTACCATTTTACCTTCAAAACCCATGTCAAACCACGCTGGGTAGGACGTACTATTGTCGATGTATATACCAGTGAATTTGGTGAAAAGCCCGAAATGGTCGAGTTCGAGTTGGCTAATAATATCATCTACGTGTTTAGTGAATACGGAAAGAAGAATGGTCCAATAAAACTACAGGGAAGTATTCTAAAGGACCGGAAGATTGATCGTTTTGATTTGATCTATAATACTAAACATATGCATGAGCCAAGTGTGCCTGATTTTGGTCTGCCTCAAGATATGGTGGTGTTCCAAAATGAGAAGCTTTTAGTGATCAATAAACCTTCAGGTATCCCTACTCATCCTACAGGGAACTACTTTTATAATTCAGTTACGGAGTTGTGTAAGGGTGAATTTGGCCTTCAAAATGTATGGCCATGTCACCGTCTTGATAAGGTTACTTCTGGAATACTTCTATTGGCTAAAACTAAAGCGGCTGGTACATACTATCTGACAGTTATACAAAATCATGATCTTCACAAACAATACGTCACTAGAGTGGATGGAGAATTTCCAGAAGAGGAAGTTATGGTGAATTGTCCTATTTTCTCGGTCAATTCCACGGGTGGCTATATTAAGCCGATTAATTCTGAAAGCTTGCCCATAAACTCATCCACAATATTCAAACGAGTGAAGTATAACAAACAACTAGATCAAAGTATTATTGTTTGTACTCCCTTAACCGGCCGTATGCATCAAATCAGAATTCATTTAAGAAATTTGGGCCATCCTATTGTTAATGATTCCATATACAACCCTAAAAACGACACTTTATCCAATCACCAGATCAATGTATTGAATAGTGAAATCGAAACAGAGTTATATCTGAGAATATTTGCCAAGTATCCCGATTTTAAGAAGCTCCAAAAAGTCAACAAAGATATTGTTCACAATAAAGAATGCATAGATGTATATGAATTGACTAATTGGTACAAGGATGAAAAATTAAAGGCAAAAGTGGATCACATGAAACAGTTAAGAAACCTGTTATTTGATCAATTGAAAGATGATCATAACACTGTATGTTCAGTATGTCACAGAAAGACCTTTGATACTAATAAAGATATGACTGATCTGCAGATCTGGCTCCATTCTTTCCGATATAAATACCATGGAGTTGAAGGATTTGACTTTAAAACAGAATTTCCACCATGGTGTGATATATAGAAACGTACCGCAATACGGGTACATTAATAGACTACCTTTAATTACACGAGTAATGAATTGTGAACCCCATGGCCATTATTTTGGTAAGTAAGGCATCTTAGGATAATATCCAGGGACCTTCCAAGCATAAATAGTATTATATAAATTAACATTTTTGCGTAAACTTTCGATATCTGACTTCACTTTATTTCCCTCTAGTGTTCCTCTTCTCAAGTCCAGTCTATACTTTTGATCATTAAGGATTTTCCGAATACTATTGTCCAAAGCATTCTGGACCAGACTTCGATCCTGTTCAGACCTTGGAACAAGAACGAATGTGAATCGGAAAACTCCGGCAACTTTGGCTAAATCGTCTTCCCGTTGTACGAGCTTATGTAGCAGAGCAAATAAACTTCTCTTAATGAATTTCCGGTATTGAGTACGGCCATATGCTGTTTGTAGAGGATGTAAATTTTCTCGAAAGTAATCGTTTGATCTGTACTTACCTTTGTAATTATTTAAGCTCTCCTCGAGTTCCTTCCTATTCAATTTAAATCCACCTCGGTTAGTAAACGAATAGGCAATATTTGACTTCCGAAACATACAAACGTGATGATCAGCAGGGAAGAACTTGAGACCGAAGAACGGAGTACTTATCACCGATGGTATGCTTTTAGAGATTTTGGGTTTCCGAAGGTGCATATAAACAGCCAGATCGACTCCTTTTATATCTGTAGGCAATTGAGGAAGCACATCTTGTCGTATATGGGATGGTATGGATTTCTGTTGTTTCTTGAAGAATTGGGTATGGTTATTGAAACTGCAATCGTATTCGGAGAAGTCCAGCGTTGGAGCAAGAGAAGCGGTATGTGGGAACAGTTCAGGTTTAATGCACGGACTATATTTGGATACAGTAGTACATATCGATCGGAATGATACAAGGGGAACCATAAAGATGATTAATATAAGTAGAAGATTTTATGGAGACAATACAATAAAAGGCGCACTCTAAAAAATGGCACTTCGATAATGATGAGAAGATTTAATGAACTTGATATTATGGTAACCTAATATAGAAGTGTAGTGGTACACTTAGATGTGTTATTGTTCATTTTCTGCCTCATATCACTCTATTACACTATCTATTTCTACGGTAATATACATCATATAGTTGGCTGCCACAAAGTCACACAATTATCGGCAGTTGCAAAAGTGAAAAGTTTGGGATCAAACGCTACGATTTTCGAAACACCATGAGGGTTATTCAAACTCTTGAAAGGTGTGATTTTTGTGGGGTTCGTGGATTCCGTTACCATGTGGGCATCTCCATCGGTGGATTTGATCTGGTGTAGATCAAATAATTCGACTGTGTTCACTGCACCTATTAATACAAACTTGCCACACGGTGAAAATGTCCCTGAACTACTTGTAGCGTACTTGAACTTCCACTCTTCGATATCGACACAAAGGGTAGTCAATAATTGACCCAGAAACGCATCCACCACGTAATGTTCTCGGGAATCGGTGACAATCAAAATTAGCTTCCCGTTGTTTGAAAATTCGACTTTGGTCCAAACTGCACCCGTAGCCGTAGGTATATGTACACTCAAAAAGGGCCCTTTATCGAAATTGGTCATATTGTAAAGCGAAATGGTCCCGCCACCAGTGCTGCCAGTTGTATCGTTGTATTTACCTACCGCAAAAACAATCCCCTGTGGGTCAAATGCTATCACTGATGCCTGACCTTGGTCTATGCTACCAATAGGTGCCGAGGTCTTGAGATCCCACAACTTGACGGTGTAATCGCGGCTCGAACTCAAAAATGTATTGTGGATAGGGTTCACCTCGATGGCTGTCACCTGATCCTTGTGACCTTTGAAGTATCGTATATATTGATTATTGGTAAGCGAAAGGTACCGGATCGCATGGTCGACCTCATGGTCGGCGGTTGGGGTGGACGCGTATAGGCATTGCAATTCATGATGGGTAAAGCGGGCCAAGTGTGCTCCATACTTCTGTGATTGGATATCCTTATGGTGTGACCCCTTGTGGATATCGTACAATTGAATAGATTTGTCAATTCCAGAAGATATAAGGTATTGGCCGGAATCATCAAAGTCTAGAGACGTCACACTGGCCTTCTGGTGGTAGTTGAACGTCTTGCTAGCCTTGCACGATCCCAACGACTTGTCTGTGATCTGAACGGTGGACGACAGAAGTTTCGACATCAAATAAAATTACAATACAATTTATGTATATAACATATATACCCGTATAATGTCTATGACTAGATACCGATGTACCTGCAAGCCTATCAGTCTCACTAGCATCAACTACTAAGTAGTGCCTCCCCCACATCGCCGTTTCCCGCCCCCAATCACCCACAGCCGCCACGTGACCACCCTCCAGAAACCCCTAATGACGCCCTGGCTACCGACCGTCCCATACGTTTGCTCGTTTCATTTTATCAATTGCTTCACCAATCCATTGAACGAACAACCATGTCGAACATGAAGACGCCGTTCAAGGTAAAAGCCGTATTTGACTACCAATCCGATTACGAAGACGATTTGTCGTTCTCAATTGGCCAGATCATCGTAGTGTCCCAAGTGGAGGACGAGGAATGGTACTCTGGCCATTATGATGGCCAGCAGGGGATGTTTCCCAAGAATTTTGTGGAAGTGCTTGCAGAGCCAGCGGTTCCCCAACGCCGTCCATCGACCCATTCAATCCCGTCACCTTCGAAACTGGACAATCAGGTGGCTGCTCCAAAAGTAGCAACCCCCATTTCCGAGATTGAACAAGCCAAACCAAAGGGACCAAATTATGAACCAAGTGGCGCAGAACCTGTCCACAAGAAGGAGGTTGCTTCTCCAGTAAAGGAATCTATTGGAAAGAAATTCGAATCCACCTCCAAGCCACCGATGCCTGGCTTATTTCCTAACCAGAAGATCAGTGATCCTTACAGTATAAAGAAGCAATTCTTGGGTACTGGTAAATCAGGGTATGTACCTAAGGTCACTCCTAGAGATGACTCTAACGTGATTGGGCATGCCCATCATGACCATGCCCATGAAAACGCCGAGGTCGTTAAAGGTACTGATGTTGCAGAAGCTGACGACGAAGTGGAAGAGCCTAAGGTTAG
The DNA here is from genome assembly GCA_030570835.1 of Suhomyces tibetensis. Taxonomy (NCBI): domain Eukaryota; kingdom Fungi; phylum Ascomycota; class Pichiomycetes; order Serinales; family Debaryomycetaceae; genus Suhomyces; species Suhomyces tibetensis. The sequence goes on from JAJLWT010000029.1 coordinate 107,889, forward strand.
TTTGAAGGAGAGAATTGCCTTATTACAGAAGCGCCAGGAGGAAGAAGCTGAAAGAGAAGCTGCTGCCATCAAGAAGAAAGAAGAAAGAAAGAAGAAGCAAATAGAAGAGAAGGAAAAGCTGAAACATCATAAAGAGTTGAATGCAGCCAACGAAGAAGTTGTTGACCATCCGACAGTTGAGCATCCAATTACTGATGTCGGGTCAACACATTCCAGAACTTTAGATTCTATTTCACAACACAGCACTGGAGCAGAAATATCTATAATGGACGAAGATGAACTCAAGCACCACGATATTGAAGTACCTAAGGTTGGTATCGAAGAACAAGGAGAAGAAGAAGAAGAAGAAGAAAGAGAAGACAAAGGAGGAGAACAAGAAGAAGAAGCGGAGGGAGGCGAAGCTGCTGTAGCCGAAGATAATCAAAGAGGTGGCGATGATGACGAAGAAGAAGAGGAAGACGACGAAGAATTGAAGAGGAAGAAATTGGTGGAACGTATGGCCAAAATATCAGGGGGTAGAAATATGTTTGGAATGATGGGTATGTCGACCCCATTTGGTGCTCCAGCTAGAAAACCAACCGTGAAGAAAAGTTCTGAAGAAAAGAAGGAAAAACCCGAAGACATCCCAGTTAGCTCAGCACCAGCAGTTCCAAATAGGGCACCTGTGAACCCTCCAGCTGTGCCAGTAAGTGATGTGCCATCTTTACCAACACCTGCACCAGCCGTGCCCCATATTTTACCGGTACTGGTACCGGCATCAGTACCAACTAATACTTCTGCCCCTGTTCCGGCCCAAGAGTCTAGATCAAAAGCTGTGGAATCTGTTGATGATGCTACCCACCAACAAGAATCGTCTTCCATGGCAGAAGATGATGACCTTACCGAGTCCGATAGTCGATTTCCAGAAGCCGGTGATGCCCAAAGATACCTTGAAAAAGTTAGGCCTCTTGTTCCCCCTACTCCAAGAGTGGATGTTTCTGATAGTGGGTTGGATGAACCTAGAGAAGATGAAACAATCAATATTACCAAGCAACCAATTGAAACAGAACCACCTGGCTATGAGGCTGACGAAGATTTATCTGATTTAGGTAAACTGACTCCACGAGAAATTGAAGATAGATCAAGAGGTTTACATATTCCTAATGATGCGCTTGGTAGCACACCACCTATTCCAAGTAGACCCCCTCCAACTCCGTCCGATGTCAACCCTATATCCACCTCCACTTTAGATAGTCTGGAATTATCTCCCAGTATTAAACCCCCACCACCTCCAGTTCCATCTGTTGCACCCCCATCAACTGATCACTTCAATGAGTCGGTACTTGAAGCCCCTGCCCCTGCTGATACCAAGTTTATCGAGGAAGAAGAAGAATTTGATTCTTCTGATGAAGACACTGAACAATTTGCCCCCGGGCCACCTGGCAGATCACATACACTTCCTAGTTCTTTTCCTCCACCAATCCCACATTCAGCACCTCCACCACCACAAGTGTCTAACGTTGCGCCTTCAGTTCCCCAAAGCAACTCATTGAACCGTGCTTCAACTGATTTGGACCATTCTCGTGGAGCCGCACCACCAGTTCCGATTGCTAGAAGCTCGACAGGTGGATCGCAATCTACTCGTAGGTCTATTGATTCTGGAATATCTAGAACTCGGTCTCTTAAGGAAAAAGCCCATCCTGAGCAATCGCTTGCTGAAGCTGCTTTGGCAGAGTTAGAGTACGAACTCGCCAACATCAGTAGTGTTTCTAATTGGTGGTTAAGGGGCGAGCTTCCAGATTCTCTTGCTAGTAAGATCGGGGTCGAATTAATCTATGACATTGATTCAAATCATATCACTAAGAGAGGAAACCGTGTTGTGAATTATAAGGATTACTACATCTTGTTTTATGATTTATCCCAATTGATATTTGAATTGGAGTATGAAAGTGAAGATCCAAGATCTACTATCAGGTTTGTCAATCATTTTACCAAGCCTATTCCTATCATTCGAAAGGACTTGCTAGACAAGTATCACCATTTATATGGTCATTTGGCTGTTAACAAGGCGTTGTCGTGTATTGGAGCTAAGAGGGTTGATGATATTGTAACAAGTGTTATCAATTTTATTGCCTCGTCATCACAAGCAGCTGACATTGTTGAACCTATAGGTAGCAAGTCTTTTGGTGTTACTATCTACAAAAATATCAATAACAGTAACATCGCCAAAATTGATGAGATCAAACCTGGTGATATCTTGTGGGTCAGAAACGGCAAGTTCCATAGCAACAAAGGTTTAATAGGAAACAAGTCCACGATCATCGGTGAAGGTAATCAAGACAGCAATATCTATACTAGTATCATCTACGAGTATGATCCCAAGAAAGAGAAATTCAAGGTTATTGAACTGGACTTGTCTGGTAACGTGAAGAAAGAAAGTTACAAGATTGGGGACATGAAGAGTGGAAGATTAAGAGTGTTTAGATTAGTCGGAAAGGGTTACATTGACTGGTGATATGTTTTAGTAGTAATGAATACAATGAATAAGCATGAATTGGTATGTAAAAACAACAAAGTAAATTTTTATTTACTGTTAGCAGTAGTGCTAAAGTATATTTGCTAGTGTAGTTAGTATTGTATGTTAGTATAGGTGGGTATTTTAAAAATATGTTAGTAACAATATCAGTATCAGTATCAGTATCAATATCAAAATCTTAGTATTCGGAGCTAAACGTTAGTATCAATAATCATTCCGTTCAAGAACTTAAAACAACTAGACCAGTATAAGTGCCATCAAGTCAAATCCATATCCAAACCAAAAACATAAACAACTTTACGAAAGTCAATCATGGACTTTGCTTTTTCATTGTATCAAGTGGAAGAAAAAGCTTTTTGAAAAACAACACTCTTACGAACATGAAAGAAATCGGGACCGGCAACAAAAAAGCTGAGCGACACAGAATACGGACTAAACGACTTATTCGAAAGAACGGGCAACTTTGACAAAATAAGGGACGAATGAACAAAAATAAAATTGTCTGATGGTAAGACGACGGATATGAGATGAATAACAGATATGGGGACAACAAAAAGGATAGGGAAATATGGGGAGGTCTATGGGGACAATATGTGAACTATGGGAGAATTATGTAAATTATGGTAGAATTATGGGACATTGGTGTTACCTAGGTACACTTGGGAGTGTTTGGCAGATGGTGGAGCAAAGGAATAAAATTAGATTAAAATTGATCAGATCAAGATTCATGGAGTGGACAAGGAAGCTATTGATAGACGAAGCGGTCAGATGAGGCTAATGGTTAGATGTGGCGATGACTATGGGACTAGTGGACTAAATAAAACGGAGACAAACTAAAAGGTTAACAGAACGGCACTACTTGATTCGATTACTGGCGTAGGGAATGAAACAGTGGAGCTGGATTCGAGGTGACGGCTGTTTGTAGTCTTACGCTGGTCTAGCTGGGATAGATTATTGACGGGAATGATTGATTTGTGGAAGGATGATATGTGGACGATACTGAAGGTACTTAGCAGGTGTTAGATTGAATAAGGGAAAAACACAGCAAGGGTGATAGAATTGGTGAGGGTAATGAAATATGATGCAACACTATCAGGTGGGATAATGATCACGTTTGAAATGAAACGAGAAAACGTAAAACGTGATCTTGGGTCACCAACCAGCAATGATGAAAGTGTTATGAGACGCAATCATACAACGGGATGAATGTGTTATGAGGCGCATTATACATCATAATGGAATTGATAATAGGAGTTATGATAACATATTCCACAGGAAAGAGCAATAAGAACAGTACTGGAATAGCCGCCCTGGAGATACCTGCCACTCTATTGTGGCGACAACACCATCTGAATCCCAACGGCCTGTCTCCACAACTACTTGTTCCTCATACCCTATTCATACTCTATCACCACTCTATTGACACCCTATTATCACACTCTATACATATTTGCTATCTTCTTCCTGACCAATAATCTTCTGGTCCCCCTGTACTGCCTTTTATAGTAAGCACCCACTTCCAGAGAGGGGTGCGAAAACATGACCCCGGTATTTGCGCCCATACTTCCTATCAACAAAACACATGACAGAACATTCACGCATGAACATGTCGCAGGCCAAGGTCGCATTTTCCTGATGTAGTAATTCGGGTACCCATCTGGAAAGGGTGTCTTTTCTTTAAAAGCGAGCAAGGTTCGTTGTCGTGAATATTACTGACTTTCTTTTCAATTAACTGGGCCTGCTGAAAGATGTCTAGTAATCTCCAATTGTCGAATCCTGACTATGTACTCTCGGTGTTATACACCCTTTCGGAGTATGGGAACCCAACGCCGGAAGCCGAGGGCGATCTTCTGCACTTGATCAAGGTGCTCCACTATCATGGATTTTCCACTCATGTAAGAGCGGGGGAGTCCAAAAATTCGGTGTTGGTGTTTATCAAGTTGAACGCTGCCAAAATCGAACAATTGGCCAAGGACGATCTTCTTAAAAACTACGAGTTCGGTGTCACTGCCGCCAGCAACACCCGTGCCGATCGTTTAAGGATTATCTACCAATTCTTGACCTTGAACTCCAACCTCGGCGGCATTGGTATCACCCCCAAGTCATCCTACTGGAGCTTTGTCAACTCGATAGTTCCTATCTCCAACTTCGAAAGCACCAGCTTGGTTGAATCTCTCCAAAACCATGTTTTTTCTGGTAAATTACATACCGCTGCAATCAAAGATAAGTATGGTGCTTCCGTGGCGCTTTATTTCGAATTCCTTAAGTCGTATATTACTTGGTTAATATTTTTGGCTGTTTTCGGGTTTGTATCCTACTACAAAGGTAAAACCTCCAATCTGTTGACATATGCGTTTATCAATTTGGTTTGGGGTGTCTCTTTCATTTCTACCTGGAATAGAAGACAAGATTACTTGGTCAACTTCTGGGGAGTCCAGAACTCTCATTACATTGAAGAATATACTTCGAAATTGACCCAAGTGAATTCCACAAAACTTCCTTCTGTTGCATCTCATGATAATGGAAAAGGTCACAGATTCGTTAAGCAATTGGCATTTATTCCAATTGCTTTGGCCTTCACTGCCATTTTGGTTTCCTATCAATTGTCGTGTTTCGTCATTGAAATCTTCTTGTCTGAAGTCTACAATGGACCTGGGAAAGTATTTTTGACCTTACTTCCAACCATCTTGATATCTGTCTTTGTCCCTATCTTGACCATTGTGTATAACTCAGTCACTAATGCCGTCATTAAATGGGAAAACCATGACAATGTCTATAGTAAGAACAATTCCTTGGTCATTAAAACATTTGTTTTGAATTTCTTGACCAGTTACGTCCCATTGATCATTACTTCGTTCATCTACTTACCGTTCGCTCACTTAATCGAACCAGAATTATCCAACATAAAAAACCTTCTTTCATCTAAACTTAGTCACGAACGTTTCTACTATAAGTATCTTATTCAATTGAAGAGTCAAGAAGATTTCAAAATTAACCAAGGAAGATTGAGTGCTCAGTTCTTTTATTTTATTGTCACTAACCTGATTATTCAAATCATTCTCAAATATGCCGTTCCTTTCATCCTTTCTGAAGGGATCAATTTTGTGAATACCAAAGTTCTTGGTAAGGAAATTGCCACTGTTGATGAAGAAGAATCTGAAAAAAATTGGTTGGCTGACATTCGTAGATCTGTCACCTTACCAGAATATGACGTCAACGATGACTTCAGAGGAATTGTTTTGCAATATGGTTACTTGATTCTTTTCGGACCAGTCTGGCCATTGGCACCACTTGCTGCCATTGTATTCAGTTTGATCACCTTCAAATTGGATCTTTGGAAATTGTCCACTGGTAAATACTTCAAGCCTCCTGTGCCTCTCAGAGTTGATAGCATCCATCCATGGGACTACGCGTTATTTGCTTTGACTTGGATTGGCTCTGTTGTCTCACCAATTGTCACTACCTTCTACCGTCATGGTACTGCTCCACCAAAGTCTTTGGGTCAATTTGCTCTTGATAAAGCAAGTGTTCACCTTTCTTCAACTGGAGAACTTATCCTTATTTTGTTATTCTCGGAACATGGATTTTTTGTTTTGTACTTTGTGCTTAAGAAGCTTTCTGGCTTGTATAAGAGTGATGTTGAATTGGAAAATGATTTTGTTGACAATGATATCAAATTGAGAAGAAATTATTATTCCAACATTCTTAACCCGATCCCCCCACAAACCACCGAGACTGACTGGACTGATAGCACTGTTCAGGGTACTCTTAATGAAGCCCATGCCATCGTAGATGCTGAAAATATCCCAGAAGTCGAAAATACATATCTGTCTGCCACTAATGAAGAAAAGGAAAATGCTTTAAGAGAAAAACAAAGACAGTTAAGTGAAAAGCAAGAAGAATTAGATCGGAAATCTAGAGAAAACGTTGAAAGCTTTAAGGAATCTGGTGATTCGATCATTAAATCCAAGGGACCAGATGGCGAAGATCACTATGCTACAATTGATGATAATACTCATGTGAATCAACATGAACCTGTTGAAAATGCAAAGCAAACAGCCAAGGCCTTCAAAAACGATGCTACGAATACAGCTTCCCAGATCCAACAACATTCTACTAATGCAGCAAACGAATTTCTGCAAAATGCTAAGAATACTGCAACCCAAATCCAACAAGATTCTACTGATGCAGCAAATGAATTTCTGCAAAATGCTAAGGACACTGCCAGGGATGTAAAAACTTCTTTCAATGATAACTCCAGTGTGATTTCCAACTCCAACGCTTCGACTCTTTCCAAGAGACAGTCTCTCAAGAGAAAGCTTTTCAAGAGATCCAAGAAGGAAGAAGCATGAACAATAATAATTGTTATTTAGACATTATTTTATTTTGTGGAAGCAGTTGAAGCTTCGAATATTTACAATTTATGGACAAAAGAAAAGTTGACTTTTTATTATTATTATTATTATTATTATTACTATGTGGTAATGATTTTGTCTAATTGATCATATTATTGAATAGATTCTATTTGTAATTGTAGTGGGTGCCAGAGTGAATTAATTTTTGTTTATATTAATTACTCTTCCTTTTCCTGTCTATTATTTTCCGTTTTTAGGAGGTCTGGTACCAAAGATGGCAGTCCCAACTCGAACACTTGAACTTCCTTGGTTGATTGCTTGTATGTAATCGTTACTCATACCCATACTTAACTGCAAATCAGTATTATATTTTGTATCTAATTTTGATTTCAATTCAACTAATCTGGCAAAATCTTCATTGGTTTCTCCTTCTGAAGTTGATTCAGAAAACGATCCAATAGTCATCAATCCTTGGAGTTGTAAATTCGTACAGTCCTTTGATGTCAAGTAATCTATAGTCTCATAAAGATCATCCAAGTTAGTTAATGAATAACCAGATTTTTGGTCTTCTCCAGATGTGTTAATCTGTAAATAAATATTAATTTCTGATCCGTTGACGGATTTACGAACGGAGTCAAGTTTTTTAACCTTCTTCAACGAATCTATAGCTTCGACAGCATACAAGCTTTCGATGTCCCTAGCTAAGTCTTTACATTTACCGGTCTGTAAACCACCAATGAAATGCCATTTGATATCCTTGGGCAACTCTTGGGCCTTTGTAATGAGCTCTTGCACGTAGTTTTCTCCAAAATGACGTACTCCAACGTTATATAATGCCATAACATCTGAAGCTGGTTTCAACTTGGAGACTGCCACTAGTCTAACAGATTTGGAGGATGCGATGTTGTTGATTTTGGTCAAGACTTGGTCATATGCGACCTTCAACTCGTTCTGACGTTGTAGTGATACGCTAGTTGACATTTTCCGAGTTATAATGTTCGTTACTAATTTATACATCAATTAGATGAATGACTTTGATCTCAAATTTCAGTACGGGTATGTGGAGGAGATTAGGTTGTGGGAGATCACATGATGTGCCACGTGATATGCTCACTAACTAACTTGGCCATCTGATGAGGCATCGCACACTACCCTGAACAGATGTCGATTATTCTGGAGAAGAGTTTCCACACCGTGCACTACCCGAAGAATCATCTTCGGCATTTTTTCAACCATTTCCTTCCATTTGCTGTTAAATCATTTACCACACTAACCATGACTGATTCAGTTTATAAAGGAGACGATTTCGATCAAAAGGTCAAAAAGCAAGTGGAATTTTACTTTTCCGACAGTAACTTGCAAACTGACAAGTTCTTATGGAAGATATACGAAGCCAATGATGGATGGGTTGAATTGAAGACCATTTTGACTTTCGGTAGAATGAGACAATACCGTCCTGAAGAAAAGGTGATTGCCGCATTGAAGGAATCGCCCCACTTGGTTCTTTCTGCCAATGAAGATATGATCCGTAGAAAGGAACCATTGAGAGAGTTTAATGAGTTGAAGGATATCAGAAAGAGAAAGACTGTTCATATTGAAGGGTTCCCTAAGGATGCCACTCAGGAAGATTTGGAAGCTTTTTTCCAAACCAAAATCAACGATACTTTGCCAAAGGAAAAGGACGTTTGTTCTATTCGTAGGGTGAAGAGCAGAGTCAAGAAGGAATTTTTCGGAGTTGCCGATGTTGAATTCAAAACCAACGAAGATGCTGAATATTTATTAAATGAATTGACCATCAGTTATCCACAGGGTATTGTTGAAGAAAGTGACGAAACCGTTGATAAAAAGACCATTTTGAAGAAGATGTCGCTTTTAACCTTCCAAGAAATGAGAGAAAGTGGCAAGAGATTCGGTGTCAATGATGTTACAAAGAGACGTAACAGCTTCAACGATAACAGAGGCGGCAAGAAAGCCAAGAAGAACTTCAAGGGTAAGTCTGAAGAGGCTGAAGATAAGATCGAAGAAGAAGAAAAGAAAGAAGAATCTAATGTAGAACAAGCAAAGGAAGAACAAAAGGCAGAATCTAAAGAAGAATCTAAAGAAGAACCAAAGGAAGAACCAAAGGAAGAACCAAAGGAAGAATCTAAAGAAAACTAGAAACCTCTCGTCATGTTACGAAATCTAGACGATTTTGCCGTCTAAATAACCTTAAATGAAAGCTTAGGAATAGAGCTATTCCTTCCGATATTAATATGATTAATTAATTGTCAATGACCTAACTCATTACTGTACAATTATTTTTAATCTAATCAATAATTATATAATTATATTGTATACACATTACATTATCTGCATACTAATAGTTACTAGCGAGATGCCCTATACTAATTCCAATTCTGTACTTTTTGTATGGTACTGCATACAGTCCCTGTTATGTATAAACGCGCTGTATAGACTTAACGCGTCCATCAAGTCAATCAAGTATCATCATCACCAGTAATGACAGTTACAGAAAGCGATAAAAAGGAGTACATAGAGACGTTTGGTAATGAGGTTGATTCCGATGATGTGGTTAACAAATTGGACTCGTTAAAGCTGATTTTCAATGTTTCAACGGAAGACTTATTCGTCAATTGGGAGACCTTCAATGTCAATGTCATCCAAGACAACTTAACAGTAACATTGCCTAATTTGGATCGGTTCCAAGAACACATGCAGAACACTTTGGCAAGCAAGGGAACACCTGCATTGAAAAAGTCTCGGGATGTTCAATCTAGTGGGTTGAAAAGAAAACCCATAATAAGAAATAATGGACCACTTACCTCGAGTCCACGAGTTCCTTCTACACCTAGTCTAAAGAAACAACGAGTGACCGATGCTATTTCATCCCCCGTGACTTCTTATGATACTGCAAATGAAACTTTCCTGGCTTCTTCGCCTATCAAGAGAACACCTCCTCCAAAAGAGTCCAATACTGTTGTGGAAACTCTTAATCCAGAACTTCTTACCAGTGTGGGCTATTCTCAATTAGAAGAAGACGCATCTACTTCTATTAAACCATACAAATTGGCGTCCAATTTTGACATTTCCAAGTATTCTTTCAGAACCATGTCCATGAAGCTTTTGGAATCTGCAGATGTATTAGATGACCAAATCGATTTATTTGGACAGATATATCAAGATACCAACAAATCAACACCTGATGTCCAATTTGGTAATCCATGCTTAAGTTCTCAGTTTGATATCATATGTAGTGGAAGAATCGTGCTTGATTCTCCAAGTTATGATCTTTTACCAAATTATTCCATCAACAGCACGTCATTGTTTCTTGAAACTTCCAGAATTTCGGGTATAGGTCAAAGAATCCCGTTGGATATATCACAATTGAAAGGATATTCCCTCTTTCCTGGACAAGTGGTTATCTTGAAAGGAAGAAACCCTACGGGACGCTCGTTTGTAGTTCAAGAAATTCTTCAAATGCCTTTACTCGGAGCACCAGTTAGTAAGAAAGAAGAACTACAAGAATTTCAACAATTAGTTCAAGGGACAGGACTCAAGTTGGTGGTGGCCTCTGGACCGTTCTCAAACCACCATACTCTTGACTACAGCAAGTTTTCAAAATTCATCGATAACATTAATGACAATATTAAACCACATGTGGTTATTCTTAATGGCCCATTTGTGGATATGTCCAACTCTTCAGTCAAAACTGGAGATATCGAAGTGCCGGATGAGAAGCACCAACCTCGGAATTTGGATGAAGTTTTCAAAAAGCTTATCAGCCCTATACTTAAAAAGGTCAATCCTAGGATCCAAGTAATTATGATACCTTCGCTTACAGATGCGTCGATAAAACATTGCTCTTACCCACAGAACTCCTTCGATAGAAAGACTTATGGGTTACCCAAAAACATCAAGATTTTCCCCAATCCGTCCAGTTTCTCCATTAATGAAGTCTTAATATCGTGCTCCAATTTGGATATCTTCAAGGACTTGAAGGATGTATATCAAGATGGTCCTGGTGGTCCAAGTAATAACAGATTTGAAAGAATAGCACAACATATCATTGAGCAAAGAAGATACTATCCATATTTTCCTGGATCTATAAAGAGGACTATCATGCCAGCCGAAGAGACTGAACAGTTGAGCAAATTACATGATGGCATTATGAGTGAAGAAATAGCCAATACGGTAGTAGGAGGTGCGATGTTGGAAGTGCCGTATCTTGGCCTTACGGAATTGGGAGATTCGTTACCAGATATTTTGATATGTCCTTCAGAATTGAAGCATTTCGTAAAGGTGGTCCAAGGGGTAATTGTGATAAACCCAGGCTACTTTGTCTTGGGGAACAGAGATCCACAAAGAGAAGATGGAACATACTCTGTACTCAGTATCGGGGCCCCAGATACAGACGTGGAACCCGTCGACGCCAATCTGGATCTTCACTACCACAATGTGTTCAAGAGGAGTAGAGTAGATATTTTGAGAAGTTGAGATTCATTCCAGAAGACCAAAAGAGTTACCCATAGAGAATAGAACCGATTGGGTAGTCATGTATAGTAAACAAAAAGAAACACATTCATATTAGTTTTGACAATGTAGAAGACACTCTCAAGTTGGTATCGGTACCGACATCAGACCGGGCACATACCTTCACACTCAATTGGTACATTGATTGATAAGGGTCTCATTATTGATATATTTTCAGACATGCTCACCAGGTATTAACCATATTAAAGAAGTATTGTTGCATGGAAATTCCGGCTTGTTAATCCCAACATGGCAATTGTAGTATGTAACTAATGGCCCTCGCTCGTGCTTTCTTCTCCTTCATCTCTTTTCCCTTTTTCTGTTCCGTCTAGCTTTGACTATTTCACAGAAGCAACAGCGTGGTGATGCTCACCATACTCAAAAGGTAAATATAGAACCATAGTTATAAAAGCAACTACGAAAACAAAGCAAAAATTGAAGAAACAAAACCCACCAGAATCCGTCGACAACATTGAACACCCAGCAGCAGATTGAGCCATTCCGCATCATTGCTTGCTACACTAATACCATTGTTGTTACTTAGATTTGAATGCTACAACATTGTAGGATATTCACAAGACGTTTGCAACTTTCAACACAAGAACCTCGGATGAAACTTTGGGACTATCAAAATGATGCTATTTGCAGCATCCAAAACGCAATTGCCAGAGGAGTCAAGAGACCAGCCGTCGTTCTTGCAACTGGGGGTGGGAAAACCTTTGTGTTTGCACACTTGATTCCCAAAATCAAACCGATGACAAAAGGAAGAGGTAACAAGACGTTGATCTTGGCCCATAAGGAAGAGTTGATCTTCCAAGCACACGAAGCAATTAGCAATATCCATCCAGATCTAAAGGTGGACATCGATATGAGAAAAACTACTCCTTCTCCACAAGCTGACGTGATCGTAGCATCGGTGCAGACTTTGGTAAGAATGTCCAGACTAGAGAAATACGATCCTTCTGAGTTCAAATCCATTATCTTGGACGAATGTCATCATGCCACTGCCAATTCGTGGATCAAAATCCTTAATTATTTCAATGCAATAACCCCATCGCTGGAAATCTATGTTTTTGGATTCACGGCTACATTAGAAAGAAACGATGACAAAGACTTGGGAACGGTATTTGAAGAAATCGTGTATGTAAGAGATCTTGTTGATATGATACACAACAAAGAATTGGTGGACGTAAAGTTCTCAACTATCGATCTTGAAATAGATTTAGAGAGAATCAAGTTGGTAGGAAACGATTATCATGCAACAGAATTGGCTATGGCTATGAACCGTTCGAAATTGAACTCCCACATTGCCCTCTCCTATGTCAAACTTCGTGACCAGTATAAATTTAAGTCTACGATGGTCTTTTGTGTGGATATCAATCACTGTAAACTATTATGTGAAAGCTTGCAATCCCAAGGTGTTAATGCCCAATATGTGACTGGAAATACTGCTAAACATGATAGAAGAGATATAATACGTGATTTTAAGAATGGTGATATTGAAGTGTTATGCAACGTTCAGGTTTTCACCGAAGGAACTAATATCCCAAATATTGATTCTTTAATCTTAGCTAGGCCCACCAAATCTCGAGTTCTCTTGACCCAAATGGTAGGAAGAGGATTACGTCTTCATGAGAACAAATCACATTGTCATGTAATTGATATTGCCAGCACTTTGGGAACGGGAGTTAAATCGGTTCCTACATTGTTCTCATTGCCAGACAACTTTGACTATCGTGGGAAAAACTTGAAAGAGCTTGATCGGGCTCAAAAGGAATTATCCCATGCAAAAGAAATGGAGTTGGCCCTACAGAAAAGGGAGAGACTTTCGGTACTACAGGGTGATATGAAGAATTTGTTCGAAAACGAGAAATTGATCGATCATATTGATATGAAAGTGGAAACTTTTGAAGGTTTCGTAGGGCTCGAGTTGAGTACCAAACTGAAATATCAAATGGTTGAAATGATAAATAAGGAATTCTCTAAGAGTAGTCTTAATTGGGTCCGCCTAGATTATAACACCTGGGGTCATCAAAATCCACGTCATAAAGACGGATTTTACAGAATCTCTAGAAATGGTACCGAAAGCGGGTATGTTTTAGAAAAAGTAAGGTTCATAAACACCAAAATTATAGCTGTACACCAATTCAGGTTACCCAGAATGCACGTGGATAATATGATTATATCACTGACCAACCTTCGAGAAGTCATACTTGAAGCAGAAAAGAATTGTCTGGGATATAACCCAAAAACCAAAATTACTGAAAAGCAGTTGTCATACATATCAAGCAAGTTGAAGAATCAAGTGAAGTTAAAGTATGATGCCGAGTGTGTAGAACAATTGCCTGAGAAGTTGAAACTGTTCAGTCTTGGCAGAGCTAGCGATTTGATATTTGCCATCAAATATTCAGTCAAGTCCCTTTGGGTAGACTGGGAGATGCAATCTCTCTTTGGACCCAATAAGAAGATGAAGAAGGTGATAAAGCAGGTTCAAGACAATTCTTCCGAACTGAACGACCTAGTAAATGCTTTAAATTCTTTGGCGTTGACAGCAAATCTAAACAAGAAGGTAAAGGGGGTGCCGGGCATAGTCCTGGAGAAAACAGCAGATAAGAAGCTCTTGATTGAAAGCGTGTCGTGAAGATATCATCAATGCCATCGATCAAGAACACTGCAAGCAATCCAAGAAATCTAGAAGTCATCATGCCCTATTCTGATTCTTGAAAATAGCATTACTATTACACAAAATGTTCCCGAGTATACCATTGCTAATGATTATGTCTACAATGTTTTCATTCACAGTATCTCCATATACCTACAAAAGAAACTTACTCACGATGTAGACTAATATATAATTAATAGACCGCCTTCTGAACCATGCACCATACTTCGGTTACTAGTTATTAGGCACGCATCACAAGTGATGACTAAGCATTTCATGGTAGCCCTATTTTGTATGCACATAAAATCCAACACATAAACAGCTCCACACAGCTCCACATATCCAACTATACACATGAGACTAGGATTGATCTTTCTTATCTTTTCCATAGTGGTTGGTGCCAGTACCATCACGACGGACGAGGCGCAGACTATCATCAATAAGAGTTCGGGCCATACCAATAACTGGGCGGTGTTGGTGTCTACGTCGCGGTTTTGGTTCAACTATAGACACATGGCCAATGTGTTGAGTTTGTACAGAACTGTCAAGAGATTGGGGATTCCCGACTCGCAGATCATCTTGATGTTGTCAGATGACATTGCATGTAATCCTAGAAATGCGTTCCCGGGAACCGTCTTCAATAATATGAATCAGGCTATAGATTTGTATGGAAATTCGATCGAAGTTGATTACAGAGGATACGAAGTGACGGTGGAAAATTTCATTAGATTGTTGACCGACAGATGGGACCCCGACCATCCAAGATCCAAACGGTTGTTGACCGACGAAAACTCCAATATCTTTATCTACTTGACCGGACATGGAGGTAAGGAATTCTTGAAGTTCCAAGATGCTGAAGAAATCGGATCGTATGATCTTGCCGATGCTTTCGAGCAGATGCATGAAAAGAAGAGATACAACGAAATCTTCTTTATGATTGATACGTGTCAAGCCAATACCATGTATGATAGGTTCTATTCACCAAACATTTTAGCGGTAGGTTCATCGGAAGTGGAAGAATCCTCATACTCTCACCATTCAGATATGGATATAGGAGTTGCAGTCATTGATCGGTTTACCTACTATACCTTGGAGTACCTTGAAAAAATCAATAAGAATTCTAAGGAAACGATGGATAAGTTATTTGAAGAATACACCTTTGAGAATATCCACTCACATGCTGGAATTAGAACCGATTTATTCAAGAGAGACGTCAACGATGTATTATTGACGGATTTCTTCGGTAATGTTCAGAATGTGATAGTAGATACCGTCGATGACGATATCTTGTATATAACAAATCACAATGAGAGTGGAGAAAGAGTTCAAAAAGAGTTCACTAAAAAGGTCGAAAGTCAACCAAAAGAAGTCGCTTTTAGCATTGAAGAAAACAAGAAGAAATTGATAGATTTGTTCCCCAATCAAACCAAGGTAATTGGTGCAATCATGGGGGTTGTGTTGGTGGCATTATGGGTGGTTTCAAAGTGATTGGTGAATCCTCATTAATTCTTAGAGTCCAATATCGTTGATATTATAATTCTTTACTTTCTTTATTAGGCAATTTCTATAGTGTACAATAAATCCTTATTTAATCTGAAGTAGACGAAATATAGAGTACCATTGCAAAGCAGACACTTCTGTATTCGAAACCTCTTGGATTATTAGCTGCTAATAATCGCTGGTTACGTAAGCGGACTGTGGTACCACGCCTGTACATAGTGTCATCACTAGCGCGTTTTAGATGTAAACATCAAACAAACCATAATCAAACTAATAATCACGGTAATGTCACTTCCAGTATCTGCAGAGGAGCTATTCCAAATCACAGCGTCAAAGGATAGCAGCAATGAGCGGAAGCTAGACCTTATCCTCCACCTCAAAGCGCATGTCAAAAAAGATTTGGTGGATATCGCTCAGGTTCCCAAATACTTGGAGGCGTTATCCATAGCGGTTGACATTTCTGATTTAGGAATCCTGACAACGAGTTTCAGTGTGTTATCCCATCTAGTCAAACGGGTCAGTATGCAAGATAAATCAGGTACTGTTTTGAAGAGCCAAAGTTATTTGGTGCTTCCCATCATTATCAATAGATTAGGAGCATCTAAATCCACCACCAAGAGTTCAGCCAAAAAGGCTTTGGAAGCCTATTGGTTTTCTGCGCCAAAACAAGTGGAAGATTCCATATTGGATATAGCATTGAAGGACAGAAACATTGATGTAGTCATTCTGTCGGTATCGTGGTTGAACCACATTATCGTTAACATAAACCAACATTTCAAACTATCACAATTTCTTGCACCATTAGCAAGATTATTAACGGCTCATACAAATAACTTGGAATTGATACACCAAATAAAGTCCTTGTTTATCGACTACTACACCTCCAGGCACAACAGATTGTACAAATATGATTTGGCCAGAGAATTGGAACTTCAAAATGTTCCTGCCGAAATAACTAACGACATAATGAACAGCTTAAATAGTGGTAATGTGGAGGTGAACAATATCAATACAAACTTGGATGTTGGTATAAATGATAAACCAAGCTCGGAACTGCAATCAGATGATCCTAAATATCACCAACAACAGCCAAAACCTGATTCGAATCAACCCAATTTCGTTCGTGCAAAAAGCGTACGAGCTGTAGCTAATGGGAATACCACCTCTAATCGAGAAGTGGAAACTCAAGCTTTTTCCACTGCCGCCCATACAAGTAGTCAAGAAACAGAAGCTGATGAATATCAAGAAGAGGAAATGAACCCTAAACTTCAAAAACTTTTATCAAATACGAGGTATCGTTTAGATCCTTCGATTGTACCTCTAAATATAATGGATACGGATCAACTATATGATATGACCCGAGAATGCCTTCCTTGCTTTAATGGAAAGGAAACAGAGTTTAATTGGGGCAAAAGAGAAAAGAGTATCATTAAACTCCGCACAATAGTGAGAGGAAATTCGTCCACTGATTTTAGACAAGATCTAATTCAGTGTTTAAAGGATTCTACGGAAGCCGTTGGAAAGGCCGTATCGTCATTGAGAACAACCTTATCGTCGCATGGGTGCCAATTTATAAAAGAATGTGCAATAATGTTACAGTGTGATATAGATGGATTGACAGACTCTTATTTTCCAGTGTTGATTAAACTAACTTCAGCTACAAAGAATATTGCATCTACCAATGCTCATATGGCAGTATGTGCTATATTGGTGAATTTCACATTCAATTTCAGAACCCTTCAACGGGTCTTAGCATGTTCCCAAGAAAAGAATGCCCAGCCAAGAACATATAGTGGGACTTGGTTACAGATTTTGATCGTTAGATTCCATAATAACCAGTCCTTCTTATCATCACATGCTACTTCTCCATTTACTGGTTTAGATATTTGCTGTAAGGTGATTCAAAAGCTATTAAATGATCCTAATCCAAGTGCCAGGCAAGTCGCAAAGGATACATTCTGGTGTTTTTGGTCTGAATTCCCTTCTGAAGCTGAAATACTTCTTACCAAGCTAGATCAAAACGTTGTCAAGGCCCTAGAAAGGTCAAGACCAACTTCCACGAAGGCACCTTCTCTAATTGTCAAGAAGCCCAGATCTTCCATAAAAGACACAATACTTCAACGTAATAAGGAACTAAGATCAAAGCAGAGGGAGAATAGCTCAGGTTCAAGACCATCTTCAAGAACAATAAATTCGGAGTCAAGCTCATCTGAGAAGATGGTCAACAAGCCCCTGAAATCAAAGAGATCTCTTTCTCATTCTCTTAGTGGAACATTATCTAGATCGGCTACACCTGTGGAAAAACATCGTCCTTTGGACCGATATCAGAACGAGGGAAATTACAAGTCTTACAACACCACAGTCCCTAAACACCAGGAGCAACCAGTATCTAAACCTCAACCTGAAGGAAATAAGAATTCATACAATGAAAGAAGTCACAAGACTCAAAATATGGATATTCAAAGAAAACGTAATCAAGTTAATTCCTCGATACAAGACCATCGCTCATCACAAGCAATAAGTCACATCCCAATTGAAACTAATCACCACAACAATGTCGAGCAAACTAGAAGTGTGAACCCTGCCATTGAAAATGATATGGAAATTGAGAAGGCTACTGATGTAATCTTTGATAAGCAAAGTGATCCTATATTGAAATTCTTGTCTTCCAATCAAACAGAATTAATATCTGAGGGTATAAATTTGTTAAAATATGCTATCGTTGGGCAAGAAGATTTGTCAAGTGAAGTAAATGGATTATTGAAGAAAATCTCCATCAGAGATCCGTCTCTATTAAAGCCTCTTTTCATATCTACCGACAATTTGTTCAAAAAAGCATTTCAATTTTTCGATGCCGATGATTTCATTCGAATTTGTTCTATCTTGATTGATCCTGTTCAGGAAAAGAATATTGATCTTATTATTTCGGTAGTTGAAGTTGATCATATTTATGATTCAACTACCAGATTATTATCTTACGCAATAAGTACGTCTAATATCTTGGATGACGATGAATTAGCAATGCAAATAATCAGATATAAGAGTGGAATAATTAAGATGATAGTACAGTTTTTAGCAAAAGGATTGGATAAAATTCCAATTAGTGATAGCTATTTCCTGAAACTCACATCCAACTTACTTGAGCTAACAAGTCTCTTAAAGTCAACGGAGATCTACCCATCTTTTTCAGTTCTAATGATTAAGCTTCATTCAATAAATCCTACATTATTCGCTTCAGAAGTTGAATTAATTGACGAATCAACTCGGGATGAAATTGACTGCATTGTTGGCATGGATCAAGGACTACTTCTGAATAAGAATTCAAATAACATGACTAGTAGAATTGGTCCATTGCTTGATTTAACTCAAGTTAATCATTCAGCTATTGACTTGGATAAGTTTTCTCCTGTAAAATTGACAACAGATTTCACAATGATTGTTCCTGTGAAGAATGATCAAGATGAGTTTGTAGCCAAATCTAACAAAAAAGAAAATCATGAGCTACATTCGGTCCAATCGAACAAAGAATATTCAAAACCTTATGTGGGAAAGCAAAGCGGTGTCAATCTTAACGTGGAACCAAATATTGATAAAGTAGTTGAAGATAATATAGATGTGGAAGACGGTGACGCAATGGAAATAGAAGAGAGAAGAGAAGAACTAAAAACTGTGGATAAGTCTCCAAGTGGTGGCCCAAATGAAAATGCTATCACCATCTCAGATAACATTACGCCACCCGTTGAATACGATGACGACAGATCGGTGGATCGTGATAGTTTTAACTTTAACCATTCCTCTAATGGTGAAGATAATGTGTTCATGGAAAACAAGTCAGAAGAACGAAAATCCGATCTATTCTCCAAGATTAATGAAAAAGATCGTTCCATTGAATTGGTTGATGATTTTGCTCAAGTAACTCTTGCTGAATTACAAGAGAAGAATCCAATTGAACAATTTATTGAAAAAGTGGATCCATTGAAATCTATTTCGAATAAGAACAAACATATCAATATATTTGAAGATTCAATAGGTTCTCCACAAAAGGTCAAAGATTACAGTTATTCCGATATGAATTGGTTCAATTTTCAAGTTGCTAGATACTCGATGGATGCTCTTGACGAGGAATTCGATTTGTATTCAATTGAAGGTTTGAAACTTTTATGCCATAAGATTTCTACAAACCACGCTGAAGGTAAAGATTTCATCAGTGCTTTAAATTATTTACAAAATCTTGAAATCCTCGACTTGGATATACAATCCTATTTCCAATCAGAAGGGAAAGTATATCTCGAAAACGCATTGTGGAAGTTGTTTGAGAATGTTCATATCCTTGAGCATACTATTGTCATTAGTGGGATCATTTTAATTAAGCAAATGTTGATTAATCGATGCTACCTTGATTTACTTAGCTTGTGGGATGTATTAGTGAGAGTAAGCGACGTTGAAGATTCAAACAAAGAAATATTCCATGCCATAGATGAATCATTCGATGAAATTCTTTGTGGATTATACGGTAGTCAAGAAATCTTTTCATGTGTGCTACAATCCTTAAATTATTCTTCTACTCAGAAGAAGTCGTTGATATTCCTTCTTAATTCTCTTTCAAAACTACTTGGAGTCAATTCAATAACATTAATGATGAACGATTCACTAATTAGCCAAATTGATAGTGGGCTCAGCAAATTATTAAATAATGAAGAAGTGGAAGTTCGAAGAGGGGTTATTCTGAGTTATGGAAAATTACTTAAGGCTTCAAGAATATCCAGTACAAACGACACTAATAAAGCTGATAAATTTGATAAGAAAAATTATATGGACGGAATAATGCAAAGATTACCGTTACCTCAAAAGAAGCTCATTGAGTTTTATAGTCAGAGCTAACCTTTACAGATATTTCTACTATAGCTAATTAGTATAATTGTTTATATTACATACATCTTATTAGGAGTTAAATTAATAAAAAATACAAATGTTGAAGCAAATTTCAGAGTGGAGTGAGTCTATTAGTTGAATGCCATTCATTATAAATCACCTTTAGCTTAACAATCATTACATTGTAATACTATGATTGTAAGTTACTTGGTTATTAGTTGTTCGTTATCTCTTCTCTTGGTTCATAGCAGATGTTGGAGGAGTCAGCATCATAGTTACATCGTCAGAAAGCTTTCCTGTAGGCTCTTCCTTTTTTATGGGTGTTAACCTAGTGGAGCTGGAGTTCATAACTTCATCCAAAGATTTCGTGTACTTTTGGTTATCCGAATCAGTTGGTACTTTCGATACCTTGAATGGTCTTTTGTTCTTTAGTATGGCTTTTGGTGGGTTTGATTGGTTATTGTACATATTGTGTTGTTGTTGAGATCCTGGAGGTACTCCCATTGTGTTTGCTGAACTTGTAGAGGTGTTTGGTACGGCATAAGCGCCATTGTAATCATCATTCATCATCATGTATGGCTGATGTACTGGTACTTGTATCAATTGATCCATTGAGACTCCATGCATTGTACTCGAATGGGGGTGGACGGGCAAGTAATCTTGCTCATGGCGCATGACATTGTATTCCATAGAATACCCTGGATGATCATAGTATTGTGTGGCTGACGGAGGTGGTGGAGGATAATGAAAATGCTGTGGTTGGGAGGGAGTACTTAATCTTGGAAAATTTTGATATTTTGCAGATAATGGATGTGATTGATATGCCGGAAAGAATTCATCTGATGCAGAAGGAAAAGTTCCATACTTCGCAGATCTTGGTTGTGTATGAGGACCCGAAACTTGTTGTGTTCCTATTGGGGGTAAAGGTGTCTTTAGAGGTTGAGTTTGTTGAATTAAATATTCATCATTGTAGACCACTTGACTTACAGGTATATTTGGTTGGATAAAAACTGAATGATCTACTATAGAATCATAATTATCTTCCATTATATTTCCGTAACCACCTGTTTGATAATTTGGATCCAAAGTAATGTACTCTTCATTACTTAATGTACCAGCATTACCACTTTCATTAGGATCAAAATAGTCCAATGGAAAATCATCTTCGTAATCTGAATTGGCTTTATGTTGTGCTGGAGTGTCGTGGTTTAGGAATCCATAATCTTGTGTTGTAGTGCTTGTTATATATTCTGGACATTTTTCTGTGGCATCCGAATTGTCTTCGAATGATGTTTCAATCAAAGTTTTTTGACTTTCTATATGATCTGTCAATTGAGTAAATAAGTTCGAATTTTCATCGTATTTAAATGATTTAGCAGGTTCTTTATGAGCAATGGTTGTTGGGTTTTGACCTAACTTTTCCTTTTTCAAATCCCTTTCTAATGCATCTGCCATTAATTTATCATGAGGGACATTAAACCAAAAAAACACTTTTTGTTTCTTTTGAGTTCTTAAGCATGAATTCTTGAATAAAAATTCTAAGAATTCTGATCTAGGGGGTTCTAAGATTGCATCAGTATCACATTTTAAATTCCTTAAGTCAGAGAATATACCTTCTTCGAACTTTTTTCTGTCTATTATCTTTCTACCAAAATGATTGAATTTATAGACAATGCAACGGACAATATCTGTCCCAGTAATGAAATATAAGTTGTTCCAATAAACGCAGCTTACAAAGCCTTCATCATGATTTAAATAATAACGTCTGATGACTTGATTTTCTTGCCAATTAGCTGGGGCTGTTGCTAAAA
This sequence comes from Suhomyces tibetensis, assembly GCA_030570835.1. NCBI lineage: Eukaryota > Fungi > Ascomycota > Pichiomycetes > Serinales > Debaryomycetaceae > Suhomyces > Suhomyces tibetensis. Next base: position 130,134 of record JAJLWT010000029.1, read on the forward strand.
AGAACTTCAAGTCTTCAATGAATCTTAGAGATTCCTTTACTTCATTGGTAGGCTTCACTTCCTTAGTAGAAATATCTCCTGAGAATGACACCTTCGGTTTAGCCGTCATTAGGGAAAGGAGAATGTGAACGAGATTGTGGATGTATTAAAATAGAATTAATCAATACCACTAACAATGAATAGTTGTGGGGTGAGGTCTCCGTATAGGATGGAGGCAAGGAAAGTGGTATCAATTCAAAAGGGGGTAATGAATGATAATGATTAATGACTACTGCAATTGAATAAGACAATTCTGTGAGATTCGATATTGAAATGAAGTATAAAATGGTTTGAATGTTTGTGTAGTTGTTATGACCAAAGCTTCAATCTAAATTCTAATACATTAGAAGTGACACTCAACACCTGAAATTCACAATTGAAACCAGTTTCAAATTCAAAATGGTCCCTTACGTTGGTTTATATAGTTTAGTATCTAAAATGTGTGAGATTTAAAATCTGTTTCAGAATCAAAAATGTAAAACATTACACAAAATCTCGACGGCACAAAAAATGCGCACAATACTTCATTTTACTCGACGTCGTAAACGTCGTATTTCGCCTTTGGCGTGGCATTACCTCTCTAAAGCCAGCTCTATGGTCTAGACTCGCGGAAATGGGAAACTTTCCCATACATCCTTTGATCTGTTTTGGATGCAAAAAAATCCATTCTTATTGTCTTTGTCTCAACAATGTGTTTCAGATTACAATCTAAGTTCACTTCAAAATTATATATTCATATAGCGGTATATATATATATATATATCAGATGGTCTAACAATAAAATGAAAACTATGGAATTGTTCTAGCTTTGGGAAAAGAACATGTGCTGGTCGATATTTCAATCTGCTATTTATTTATTTTGTGGGTCAATCATGGGG